>VSMD01057292.1:0-113150 GCA_008750895.1 Mirza zaza | reverse complement strand
GTGCAGCCCACCAGGCATAGCTTTTGTAATTGCCTTCAGCCGGGAGTGAAAAATCTCACATTGATTTCCAGCCTGGAAAGGGACTCCTCAGTTCAAATTCTTGGCAGATCATAACACAAATGTGGTTGCATATTATAAAGGAGATGGAAAAACAAATTGTGAAATTGGAGATAGCTGCATGTTGCTGGAGAAACTCAGGCAGATATAAGATGAAACCACAAATAGGAATGTATAGGCGTTGGATTATATATGCTCTCAATTTATGTGAATTCCACTGTACTTGCCAGTCAACAGGAGAATGAACAAGGCATAGACATGGGTAAATAATTGAACAGAACTTCAACAGAATGTCCCAGAATAAATATGTCAGCTGTCTCCTGTACTCATCTCAGTTCCAGAATGAGTTGCATAAGGTGCAAATCTCACCATGTGGCATCAAATTGTAATGCTCAAAGTCGTACATTTTTCATATGACATGGAAATACAAGAGGAGAAATCTGTTTACGTTGGACTAAAGAAAATACCAGAATATTTGTCTTCACCGAACAGGAGGGTTTCCAGAGGATTGTCCAACATCAGGAAAAATCTGATAGCATTTTCTAGGGTATCTGTTCTGATTTTCACTTTGGTTACTGTCTTGAGAAAGTCACAATTTAAATATACTAACTGCTTTTGACAAAACAAGCTATAACAAGTGTACATAAGCGTCTTGTAAGAAATGTGTGTAGAAATGGCAGACTGTGCGATGAATTTGGAGTGTGTTCTCTCATGATTTTCCTCACATTCACACTTGAGATTCTTGATTTCCAGTCAATGGTAATAGCTTTCCTATTAGGTCATCTCAAAATTCAAAGGTTCCAAAATGTGCCTTCCTTCTGTAACCGATATTTACTTGTAGAAAACTATATTTGTCTCTGCCAAATATGAAACCCTGCATTCCTAGTCTTGCTTAGGGGAAGAGAATATTGTAAATTGCATTCAAGAGGGAATATATGGATAAATTGATATCTGCATTACTGTTTTATTTAAACACATTCTGGTATGATGAAACAATTTCTTATTCTGATTGATAAGAGTGTGTGTGTGTATATTTTTATATATATACATATATATTATATAGATATAATAATTCAACACTGTTTTATTATTTCTTGACAATAGGCATTCTGTCCTCAAACTTAATGTTTAATCCCTACATGAATCATTTGAGTAGCCAATATTAGGAAGAAACCCCTTCTTTTCAATGAATGTATTTCTAAGTTTACAACTCAGTGAATGTCTGAGTTGGTTAATAATATTTATAAGCAATCTCTCTAGCCTAAATTTATAGAAACTCTCCTTAAAAAAAAAACTGACGGGCTAGGGAATCCAGTGAGATTCATGTAAGGAGATCTCCATGAATGTCCAGTGGTATCTTATGCCCAGTTGACTGAATATCAGTAGTCTCAGCACATTCCCAAACTTTCTTCTGGACTTTGCATTTCATATTTTAATAAGTGCCAAGTCTGCATGCTTGTGAATCATTTTTTAACTACAGCAATTTCTAAGATATTCATGGGAAATACCATGGCATTATCATAATCCTAATCATAACCTAATCATCTTTCCTATACAAATATTACAACATAGACCTGGGCAAAGACCAAAGATGCTGAAAATAATAATTAAGTAAGTTTTTGTTGGATTTCATATGAAACAAATATCTCAATGAAGTTAAAACTTTAGTAGATTTATAACAAATTAAGATATTTTCCCCAAATAGATCTAAATATATGGTTCACAATGTGTTAATAGCTCAACAAATCAAGATATGTTAAAGTTTTGATATGTTTTCTAAAATTATTTCTATTGTTCCATATGGTTTATGCATATAATGCTAGAAATATATATTCAATAAATGTTAAATATGCTTTAATAAATTATGTTTTTATTTTTAATAAGTATAAAGTTATTCAAAATAACAAGATGGAAAATTAAACATGTGATAACAAGGACACAATTAAATAGTACTACTAATCATTAATCAATTCTTAAAAACTGCAAACAATGCACAGTTTGTAGCATAAATATTAGGAACCATGTACAATTAACAATCAAAATACATTTCACAAATTCAGTTCATAAATTATGTGTAAAATCTTTACTGTGTAAAATTTAATTTAATGTGTTTCTTAGCCCATGAATTTCAGGTCTCCTTGTTCACAGAATCTTAGTTGAGAATTCCAGAAACTTTACTCCTAAGTTTATATTCTTTTGCAAATTAGTGCTCATTATATTGAATTTATAGATTTAATATCATTTATAAAAATAAATAGTATGGTTCCATGTAACATCTCTCATTTGGGGGAATTATACACATGTCCTAGAAAATATGCTTTTAATAAGAATTGATAATATAGGCATTTAAGACTATGAATTTTCCTCTTAGGATTGCTTTTTCTGAGTCCCACAGATTTTGATAACTTATGTCCCCTTTGTCATTTAGTTCAAGGAATCTTCTGGTTTCCACCTTAATTTACTCCTTGACCCAATAATCATTCAGCGGTAGGCTGTTTAATTTCCAAGAATTTTTGTAGAATTGAGTGTTTATGTGGGAGTTGATTTCTAATTTTATTCCACAATGGTTTGAGAAGATAGGTGGCATAATTTCTATTTTTTTGAATTTGTTGAGACATGTTTTGTGGCCTATGATGTGATCAATTTTAGAGAATGTTCCATGTGCTGATGAGAAGAATGTATATTCCATAGTTTTTGGGTAGAATGTTCTGTAAATATCTGTTAGGCCCATTTGCTCTAGAGTCACATTTAAGTCGAGTGTTTATTTATTTTCTGCTTGGAGGATCTGTCTAGTTCCGTCAGTGTGGTGCTGAAGCCCCCAGCAATTATGATGTCACTGTTTATCACTTTGTTTAGACCTGGTAGGGTTTGTTTTATGAGTCTGGGCATACCTGTGTTGGGTGCTTAAATATTTAGGATTTCTATGCCCACTGTCACCACTTCTATTCAACGTAGAGCTGGAAGTCCTAGCCAGAGCAATCAGGGAAGAGAAGGAAATTAAGTGTATCCAAATCAGGAAAGAGAAGGCCAAACTATTGCTTTTTGCTGATGACATGATCTTATATCTAGAAAACCCCAAAGATTCTGCCAAGAGACTCCTGGAATTGAAAAATAAATTCAGTAAACTCTCAGACAACTAATTAATGTACACAAATCAGTAGCATTCCTATAAACCAACAGCAGTCAATCTGAAAATAAAATCAAAGACTCAATAATTTTCACAATAGCTACAAAGAAAAAAAAAATATCTAGGAATATCTTTAACCAAGGAGGTGAAAAATCTCTACAAAGAGAACTATGAGTCACTGAGAAAGGAAATAGTAGATGAGGTAAACAAATGAAAAAATCATATGCTCATGGATTGGCAGAATCAACAGTGTTAAAAAGTCCATACTACCCAAAATGATTTACAGATGCAATGCAATCCCCATCAAAATATCAACATCATTTTTCACAGATCTAGAAAAAATAATTCTATACTTCATTTGGAACCATAAAGGAGCAAAAGGAACAAATCTAGAGACATCACTTTACCAGACCTTAAGCTATACTACAAGGCTATAGTAACCAAAACAGCATTGACTAGCACAAAAAATAAAGCCATACACCAAGCAAACAGAATGCAGAACCCAAATGCAAAACCACACACATATAGCCATCTGATCTTTGTAAAAGTAGACAACATACACTGGAGGAAAGAATTCCTATTCAATAAATGGTGCTTGGAAAATTGGATAGCCACATGTAGAAGACTGAAACAGGATCCATATCTCTCACCACTCACAAACTTTAATAAAAAATGGATGACAGACCTAAATCAAAGACACAAAACCATAAGAATTCTAGAATAAAATGTTGGAAAAAAAACTCTTCTAGATATCAGCCTAGATAAAGAACTTATAGAGATACCCCAAGGGGAATCAGAGCAACACCAAAAATGAATAAATGGGACTTAATTAAGTTTAAAAGCTTCTGTATAGAGAAAGAAACAATCAACAGAGCAAATAGACAAACTACAGAAGGGGAGAAAATATTTGCATGCGATATATCTGATAAAGGGCTAATAACCAGAATCTACAAAGAACTCAAGCAAATTAGGAAGAAAAAATTAAACAACCCCATTAACAAGTGGGAAAAGGACGTGAACAGAAAATTTTCAAAAGAAGAAAGACTAATAACCAAGAAACACATGAAAAAATGCTCAACATCTTCAATCATCAGGGAAATGCAAATCAAAATCACAATGAGATATCACTTAACTCCATTGAGAATGGCTTTTATTAAAAAGTCCCAAAAGAGCAAATGCTGGTGTGGATGCAGAGAGATAGGAACACTCATGCACTGCTAGTGGGACTGCAAACTAGTACAACTTCTGTGGAAAATAGTATGGAGATACCTCAAAGAATTAAAAGTAGAAATATCATTTGATCCAGCAATCCCACTACTGGGTATTTACCCAAAGTGGGGAAAAAACTCTTTTATAAAAAAGACACCTGCACTGAAATGTTTATTGCAGCACGATTCACAATTACAAAAATGTGAAAACAACCCAAGTGCCCATCAATCCATGGGTGGATTAATAAAATGTGGTATATGTATACCATGGAGTTCTACTCAGCTATAAAAACAGTGGTGATCTAGCACCTTTTGTATTATCCTGGATGGAGCTGGAGCCCATTCTACTAAGTGAAGTATCACAAGAATGGAAAAACAAGCACCACATGTACCCACCAGCAAATTGGTACTAATGGATCAACACTTATATGCACGTACGGAAATAACATTCATCAGATGTCAGGCAGGTGGGATAGGGGAGAAGGGGATGGGTAAATTCACACCTAATGGATGCAGTGCAGGCTGTCTGGGAGATGGGCACATTTGTCAGGAAGTGCAAAGGCAATTTATGTAACCAAAGCATTGGTACCCCCATCATATTCTGTAATGAAGAGTAAAAATTTTAAAAAGAACAAGTATTTAGAATAATAACTTAAATAACCACTTGTAAACTAGAACAAACAGAGTGCACATTGTATGTCTATATTTATATAACACTATACAAAATGCAATTTATGTTTAGGTTACAATTGTTTAGGTTATGTATATTGCCTTTGCCCTACCTGAGTCAGAGCTACAAGTATGTCCATCTCCCAGACAGTGCACACTGCACCCATTAGGTGTGAATTTACCCATCCCTTCCTCCTCCACGCCTGTTTGATTTCTGATGAATGTTATTTCTGTATGTGCACATAAGTGTTGATCGATTAGTTCCAATTTGATGGTGAGTACATGGGGTGCCTGTTTTTCCATTCTTGGGATATTTCACTTAGTAGAATAGGTTCCAGCTCCATCCAGGATAATACAATAGGTGCTAGATCACCATTGTTTGTTGTGGCTGAGTAGAACTCCACATATACCTATACCACACTTTATTAATCCACTCATGGATTGATGGACACTCGGGTTGTTTCCACATCTTTCCAATTGTGAATTGTGCTGCTATAAACATTCGATTGCAGATGTCTTTTTATAGAATGTCTTTTGTTCTTTGGGGTAGATGCCCAGTAATAGGATTGCTGGATCAAATGGGAGTATTTTTTATAATTTAGCAATGTATAAATTTATGCTTATAAATATTTATCTTGTTATACATATATGTTACATCTTTATATTGCTTTAGTTCACTAATTGCCTACACTAGCCTCTTTTTGAAAACATATTAAAATATATTTGCTTTATGTACAGGGACATCTTTCTTGTTAAAGAAAGATTATACAAGTGGACATATAAATAGAGAATAAGGGGAAAAGGTAAACATGACTATCAATTTCTACTTGAAAATATGCTTTCCAAAGTATCTGGACACATTATGTAATGGCAAAAACATCTTTTAAAAATGTAAGTTGCGAAGTGCATCTAAACGGTTTCTCTGGTAAGTGGTATCTGGTACATTAATTAAAATACCTGGAACACTAATTAAAATAGCTCCCTAGAAATGTTCAGTCTCCTTCATGCCCCTTTCCACTAAGATATTGATTAAAAGTAAATTCATAGGAAGGTCATGTTTCTAAATCAGTTCACGTTGCTAAGCGTACCTGATGTTTCTAAAGAAACTTGGCTCCTGAATTTCAATGAGGTGGCATGACCACCTTACCAGGCTGCTGTGACCATGATTTTATTTCTTGTGAAATAAGCCTTTTCATTGTCCCATGAATATAGTTAAAGGTTATATTTTGGATGTTAAAGTATTTGTCTACAAAATGCAAAAATTAGCATGATGATCCTAACTGGTTCATTATATTGTTAACAGACTATAGGATTAGGGAGAAAAGGCAGAAAATTATATCAAAATCATGTACTTTTTGACAGACTATCAGAAACTTCTGCCATCAGAGTTAAGGACACCCACAATTTTATCTATTTTATTTTATTTTTATTTTTTAATCTATTTTAAATGCTGTTCTTCATGATTTTTCTGAAGTCATATATGTATGATGTATATGCATGGAGACTTTGTACCGTGATTCTGATAACATTCCATCCCATAGCCAAGCTAATTAAAAGCTGACTATTTTCATTTTAATCAATTACATTTTCCCCCTCCTCTGGTGACTATATAATTGCACTTTTTTACACAGAGTTGTGTTTACGTCATTGGATAACATTTTGAAAGGTCTTAAGCTGATTGTGTTTTTCAGCATTTTAATTTGTGTAGTTCTGTTTAAACTTTCTACATCATCGCTTATTTATTTTTAAATAAAGCAAGAAATAGTTTTGAAGATTTTTTTTCCTTTGAGTAATTGAAATATCTTTAATAAGGTCTATATATGCTTTGTGTGTGTGTACGACTATTTATTGTGCCTATGTCTACATTATTGTTTGCACTTGGTTATCATAAGTGTATGGCTGGCAAAATAGCTAAAAATAACTTAAATGGGTAAATGAAAAAATTGAAGTGCCCAAAGCTATTGACTATATTGCTATAAACTGGTAAAAAACATTTTAATCAAGTTTATGATAACCATGGATTACAAAATAAATGGAAATTAAATATATGACACTGGGAATTTGTCAATGTGTAGCATGGGAAAAGAGAAGCTATCACAGACATTCTACTCTGATATAGTTCAAAGTAGAGACAAGTGATATTATTCCCAGGCTTCAGAATTGTTAATTGGAGAAAAATTTTAAATTATCAGAGAATCTCAGGGAAGAAAAATGACAGAGAGACTCTAAAGAGATTTATGTTCAACCAGCCATCCCATAATTGAATATGTTCATGAAATCTTCTGCCATACCAGATTCTAGACTTTCCTTGAACAGCTCCTGCCAAGGAATTTTTTCTTAATTTCAGAATATAACGGATGTACACATGTTTTCATTACATAAATTGCTTTTGCACAGTTTGAGTCAAAGTTATGTGTGCCCATCCCCCAGATAGTGTGCATTGTACCCGTTAGGTGTGAATTTACCCATCCCACCTCCCCCTCCTATCTTCTTGATTTCTGATGAATATTATATCCATGTGTGCACATTAGTGTTGATTGATTAGTTCCAATTTAATGGTGAGTCCATGTGGTGCTTGTTTTTCCATTCTTGTGATACTTCACTTAGAGAAATGGGCTCCAGCTACATCTGGGTTGTTGCAAAAGATACTAGATCACCATTACGTTTTATGGCTATCTAGTACTCCATGGTATTTACCCAAAGGAGAAAAAGACATTTTATCAAAAAGACACTTGCACTCTTGAATGTTTATGGCATCACAATTCACAATTGCAAAGATGTGGAAACAACTCAAGTGCCCATAAATCCATGAGAGGATTAATAAAATGTGGTGTATGTACACCATGGAGTACTTCCAAGGAATTTCCGTAGGTTCCAGGGATAGCCTTAGTTTCGCTAAGCAAGACTTAGTGACTTACACAGCATCTAGCTTCTAACTTCCCCTTACAGGAGCAATGATTCCCAGGAAATGGTTGAATTGCTTTATATGTAACTATGACTGAAATATTTGCAAATAACATACTCAGTTTCCATTTCACTAGATTGACTAAGTCTAACTCCTCTGAATATTTCACATGCAGTTAGATTCCTTGTCTTAGTGCATTCGATGTTTTCTGAATGCTTTAGTCCACCTAATCCCGTCTTTAAAAGCAGAACCGAAACTAAAGGCAATAATCCAGATATCATTTGACGGTTGCAAAGCAAAATCGGTTTACAGACACTGCAAGACAATTTTTTTTTTGAGGATGCATTGGTATTCCTCACACACCAACACTTCACAATTCGAATATCTAGCGCACCAAGAATTTTTTGCACTACACCGCTAAGCCTATATAAATTATGCTTCCTTTTGCACTTGGGCTAACGATTTTTGGACCTAAAAGCAGAATCCCAATGTATACCTTCTATTTATCTAGGTCTTTCCTGATTCTGTCTATTAACTTATGCCCAGTTCCTTCCAATCCCATGTCATCTCCAAGTTTCACTATATGTGTTACACACTTTTATCTAGGTCATTGATAAAAGTGCTGAATAGGACGTGAATAAAGGCCTTACCAATCAGGCTTCTCCTGCTTGACATGGGTCCATTAATTGCATCATATATATGTGTGGGTGTGTATGTATATACATACATATATATATTACATTTTATATCATATATACATATACATATATTACATTTTATATCATACACACACACACACACACACACACACACAGTCACACCAATTTTCAACCTACTGCAATTTTGTATCTCTGTGTCTTTAGCTATTTGATACTTTACTGTTTCTGGGCAAATTGATACTTCACTGTTTCTGGGCAAATTAATACTATGATACCTCTGCCCTTTTTATTTTTGCTATTCGTTGATGATTTCTCATCTTCCAGTGCCCTGTGAAATATAAAGATCCCACCAGTTCCCACTGGCTGTTCACTCTGCCATCCCTAGAAAAGCACTTCTAGTTTTATGGGCATTGCTCAATGTGACCTTCACATTGAGCATCCAACTTGCTCTTGTCTGTCTCTACCTGACCTTTCCCGTAGAAGACACCAAAATGCAATTTTCCCCCGATGTGCCCCTCCTCCTTTGTTTGCCATTGCTGGCCATGTGCCAAGTCAACAGGTCTAAAAGTGGAGTGTTTTCTATGTCCTCAACCCTGTACCTGAGCATCATGCCATGATCACCTGCCTTGAATCATTCTTCCCCAAACCCCTCTCAGCTAACAAAATACGTCTATCATCCATTTCCTGGATTGAATCTCATTTATTAATCCTCACACCAATCATCAATTCTTTTAAAAAAGGTGATGGACATTCTTCCAAGCTCCTACCATTTTTGCATAGCATTATAATTACTTACCAAATCTGAGAGGAGTCATCTTTTTTTTTTTTTTTTTTTTTTCCGGAACACAATCAAAACACAGCTGCAAAAGGACCCAGCATATAGCACATAATCAATAATTTATTTTTTTAATTAAAAAACAATTGGATTCTAGATTGGGAAATATGCCGTGTACCAGTTTGGAAATGGAGGACAGCCCAAAACACTGTGAACTCAAATTTATTCCACAGGGTGTGGGGCAGAGTGATCCTCCAAGTAGTCCACCTTATTTTTGCTCATCTACACTGGTCATTTCAACATGCTTATCCTCTGCTCACAACATTCATGAGCAGCTCGTGGAAACACTTCCTATAATGTCTTAGGAGCCGAACACCTGATCCTTCCACCTAATGCTTCAAGCTACATAATGTTCTTTCTCACCTGCAAATAGGTGTGAATTTCTCTGAAGACATTTTCAGAAGTGTAAAGTTTCCGGTTAGAATTTGTACTGACATATTTTGGCTTTCTGCCTGTAATTTTTAGCTATCTGCAGGTGACATAAGGTGGTAATTATGTTGTTTTTTGTTTTTTGTTTTTTTTGGTAAATTTTCAGTACAATTTTTAATGGTATAGAAGAAACCAGCATGTAATTACTGAATGACACATGCAGATGTCACTGGGATTTTGAGGTTTTATTGTTATTTTTAAAAGAAATTGTGTGTATTAGGATGAGCAAAATAGATGTGGATCATCAGATATGGAAAAAGGTGACTTTGTATACCCTGAGTTTAGAAATGCAATTACAGATTTTTAAAATTTTACGCTCATTTGATATTAACCTGGAGATGGCCTATATAAAATACATAAAGGCTGAAGTATGTTTTATTTGAAGATGTAAATATTTGTTCTGTAATGATTAAAATACTTACATCTTAATGGGTATAAATGATGTGAATCTTCTTACTCCTTAAGTTATGTATAAAATGAAAATATGTACATTTTGCATATTATCAAAGAATTATACTTTTTAAATTAATCATTGTGTATCTTTCCTCAGAACAGCTTCCTCTGTCTTATGTAAAAACAAGGAAACATTCTGGATATTCTGACTGTGGGTGGCCTATAGCTGGCCAGATAGCATTTACAACATGTCAGATTGATCACAGTGCAAATGCTATTAATATGAAACTATTTATACAATCTGGGTTATAAAGTAGCTAAATAGTCAGATGAAAAATCACAGCTGGTAGGACTGCTACCATCCTTGTGAATTATAGTTATTGAATCCCACAGTCATTATTATAATTAAACCCTAGTAATCAATGTTGACTGTCACTGCCCATATGTTAAGGTATCATTTTACTAGAATCTTGAAACCATCACTAAAATGTGAGAAAAACTCAAAACTTCTTAAACAGGAACTTTTCCCACTCCTTCTAATTATGGGTAATAACATGTCATTCCTCTAAAGATAACATGTCCTTCTGTTTTTCCAGACCTAGGAAAAATAATTTATTATATGTTTGGGAGCTCTCCTCTGATAAAGACGTGGACTTTGAAATTTTTTTTTTTTTTGAGTCTGTTTAGAACTCTGTGAAAATGCATTTTTCTCATGTTTCGTTGAATAAGTACTGAAGTAACAGAACCATTGTGTATTGCACATGCAGGCAGAAAATTAAATTTAATTTCACTGAGTGCAAATAGAACATCCGTGTCATCAGGCAAGTCTACCATGTTTTCTGGGCCAAGTTATGCTCCTATCTTCCGAGATGAATGTTTCACACGTGTTACTCACCCCCTCTCCTTCTCAGGTGATGACTTCAGGAAATTCAGAAACAGTCTAGAGTATGTCCACCAGCTCCTACCAGCAAATTTATCATCTTCCCTGTATTGGTTTTCTACTGTTCTCATAATAAATGACCACGGATAGAGCAGCTTACAACAAAACAAAAATGCCATCTTACATTCCTGGAGATCTGAGATCAAAAATCAGGCTCATTGAGCTAAGACAAAGATGCCTGCAGGACTGTCTTTCCTTCCTGATGTTCTCAGAGAGAATCCATTTCCAGCTCCCAAGGCTGGCAGTGAATGTGGTAGTCCCCTCCCCAATCTTCAAAACCAGCAGCACTGGGCTGAGTCTTTTTCTGTGGCCCCGTTCGAGTTTCTCCTTACCAATTCCTGCCTACGCCTTTAATGATGACCTTTGTGCTCACCTTGAATGCAACCAGACAATCGGCAACAGTCCACCTGCCCTAAATTATACTGATTTGAAATCTCTATTTGCAACTGCAATCTTTGTGCTATAACATCATGCATTTACAGATTGCAGGAATTAGGGTGTTTATAACTTTGGAGGGGAGGCATTTTTCTGACAGACAGATACCTGCGTCTTGGTCCACAGAGGACACCTTCCTTCTATCCTGGACCAAACTGGATAGTATCTACTGACGGGCACCATCTGGGTCAGTGAAGGTGCCCCTTCCTGCCTTCCAGAGCCCACACACCAAGGTTGGAGAATGTGAACTACTTTGTTCTCAAAGTTAAACTCCCTACCAGGAGATATGCATTTGGGATTCGGAGCTGTGAAATCTTTTTAGACTAGACATGCTCCCCTAAGAGACACGTGGCACTTTTCCTGACGGATCTGGCTTCAAAGACGCAGGGTTTCCAGTTAACCACCAATCCCTAATTTGATGTGAAACTGATTTATAAATTGATTCGCTTTGCTGCTCATTAACCTAGAAGTCAGTCCTGCCTCCATTCTGGTCAAAGTGGATTAGTGTCTCTTTGCTTTTGTAACACCTTCCACTAAAAATCAAAATAGTTACGCCACCATGGAAAATAAAATTTTTAATTTATATATAGGATAATGGTATTTATTTCATCCGAACAGCATAGTCGTTTGTCAATAAAATGAATGTCCATAAGATACTCATCTTGAATGAACTTCTAAGGGCTTAAAACGTTAAGATTAAAGTCAAATCTTGTACTGGAAATTTTTTATCATTTTGCATTTCTCAAAACGTATGTTGCATTTAAACATTATCTTTAAAACCTAGGAAAGATAATTTTGTACACAGCATGCTTACTAAATGACTTATAACTCTTTGACTGAGTTAACAATATTCTAAGATTATCAGGAGATTAACATAATAACAAGCAAATACCAACATCAGCATTGCAAAACCCCAGATAAAAATATGCAGTGTCAAGCTCGAAAAATACAAATGTGAGTTTGCATAGTGGAATCTTGTAAGAATACTACGTTATACACATCTAATTAAAAAACATCATATTATATACCTAAAATAACTTTATGAAGTTCACCTCCTTGGTCATTTACGAAGAATTTAATTTCTATTGTCTCTAACATTGGCATTTATAAAAATTTTAGTTAGATCCTGACATTGTGTCTATGTTTAATATTTGACTTGAATTAGTTATATAGGTAACTCTATTAAGGTCCAAGACATTTGTTGTTGTTGTTGTTTTTATTTAACATTCACCAACAGACCTTGGTGTTTATAAATGAACATAAACCCAATCAAGAACCCCACTATCAAATGCTTGTTAAAACACATGATAACAAGTTTTTAGATGATAAGCTAAATAATTGTTCATTTTAAAGCAAAAATCAGATTATACATAATTAATGAATTTAAATAGTTGAATAATACCAGAACTATTGGGAGAAAGTAAATCCAATAAGCAGGCACAGGGCTGGGTAAGCTGATAAAAATAAAAGGCTTTTGCTCCATGAGGTGCCGCATTCTTCAAGTCTTTTAAGCAATACATGCTGAAATTCTTCCCCATAGTTTTCCTAGACAGGTTATCCTACCCATTTAAATTCCCTAAAAGAATTGTAAATCTTCTTTTCTATGGTTAACCTTGGGAAATGAGGTATGAGAAGATTAATAAAAATACCCATGTGTGGAGGCAAATAACGCTGTGATTTGAATACTATTAGAATGAAAGGTGAGGGTGAGCAATGCTGTATGTTGTACGATTAGTGCATGCCCTTCAGTATATAAATGTTTTAAAAGCAATGCATGAATTAAAGTTAAAATGGCATCTGAGGAAAGCATTTAAAGTAACAGGGGGGACAAAAAGCCGTGCACCAAGATGCATGCACCAAATAAACACAGTACAAAACGAATCTCATGGGAGATGTAAGGCTAAGAAACTCTTCATCTGGTTTTCAATGGGCCAATTTAATCCATGAAACTTTCTGTCAAGCAACCCAAGATGAGGAAAACACTATGCTGCACTCCTAGGAGGATTCCCCTGAAGTTTGCATATTTGGAAAAATGTTAATAACATCCTCCAGTGGTGTGAATGCAATGTTTGAATAACGGTTCTGCCCATCAGTAACTTCATGATGTCACTCACGTTGTAAATTATTTTGGGTCTCAGTTACTTTGGGTCTCTATCTCTTTATCTGTAAAATGCTAATATTAATTATTACCGCACAATGTAGGATTGAGAGCTAAGGAGATAATACAATAAAATTCCCAGATTTTTACCTAGACAGAAGACTCTTCCTCTTGCAGATATACATGTGGAGCGTACAGCTCTCTCTTCTCCTGGTCCTTTGTCCTGTTCTGAATAGGATTAGAGACAAAAAACGCCAGCATAATATTTGCAGGGACTACTTTGTGCTTTATCTTTATTAGTGTGTTTGTTAAGGATTAACTTCTACAGGAAATCTTTCACCAGACTTGTACAGCCGGTGTGTAGATGCATGGAATAAATAATTTCTAAAACAAAACCAGGACATCCGTGGTCATAACCACGCTATGGTAGTGGGAGAGTTTTCTGTCGCTGGAAGCACTGAATGAAAACCTCACGGAGAATACTCAGCCCTATAAACATGTGTGGAACACACATCACATTTCACACTGGAATGAAAAAGTGTATATGGAAATAAGCTTCCTCCCTCATTCTCCAGTAATTTGAGTCACAAGTTGCAGGCAGAAACAAATGACCAGGATATTTTTCTCTCGCTAGGAATTTTTAGGATTCTATATGGTGGAGGAAAAATGCAATAGGTGGGGGGAAAATGCAATAGGATGCATGCCTGTAGTCCCAGCTACTTGGGAGGCTGAGGCAGGAGGATTGCTTGAGCAATCCTCCTTGAGTTGGAGGTTGCTGTGAGCTAGGCTGCTGCTGTGGCACTCTAGCCCAGTAAGGTAAGGTCATGTTGCAACTAACCCCATGAGGAAAAGAAAGGGAACAGAAGTCACTAAAGGGCAAGAAAGGATTTTCTGCTTCACCTAAGATGGAGTAAGATGGAAAGAATGAATCTTCCCATGTTACTAATCAAAAATAAGCCAGATACACCAAAAATCATCTTATTTTCCTAGGCCCATCAAAGAGCTTCAGACGAAACTCATGTGATAACAGACACGGATCTTAATAAACAAGTGAAAATCCCTAGAAAGGCATGCTAGGTTTCTATGCCACGTAACTAATTGCCAAAAATGTGTTGGCCTAAAACAAAATATAATCATTATCTAGGTACAAGAGTTTGGCACAGTGTAGATGGGTCATATGCAAATTATATCTCTTCAAAAGCAGACGTATAATTTGGGTGTTGTCTGGGCTACATGCTCATCTGAAGGTTCCACAGGGGAAGGGCCTGTTTCCATAACACACTTACTGATGTTGCTGTAAAAATGTATTTTCTCATAGCTATAGAATTTACAGAGGCAAACTTATTCAAAGCTAGAAGTGGAAGGAAGAAGGGAGGGAGAAAATGGAAAAGAGAGGAGATCTTTTGCAAGCATCTTCTAACCGGACTAAGACTTTTTATAACATATCATGATCAAGAGAGTGATACGCCGTTACATTTTCAATGTTCTATTTGTTAGACACAAGTACTAGGTCTTACCCACATTCATGAAGACAGAAAAAAAAAATAACAAAGAATATATGGAACAAAGAGAATGGATTGAGAATGATGATGAATTTAGCTGCAACCACATCAATAAAATCATATTAGGGGTAAATGATCTAAGCACTCCAATTAAAAAGAAGAAATTGTCATACTGGATTAACGAAAATCCTGGCATGCAATGATTACAAGAAGACTGCATTAAATATAAAAATATTTAATGGAACAAAGTTTTTAAAAATGCAAAAAATTATACCATGTAAATGCCAAAACAAATTTGGAACAGCTATACAGATATCCAAGAGACCTAGATTGCTATGATAAAAAGAGCAATGACATCACAAGCAAGGAATCTACACACCAATATGCCTCACAAGAGTTCAGTACCTACAAACCCAGCCATAGATAAATGTTCATACATCATTGTTAAGGACGGGCGCCGTGGCTCACGCCTGTAATCCTAGCACTCTGGGAGGCTGAGGCGGGAGGATCACTCAAGGTCAGGAGTTCAAGACCAACCTGAGCAAGAGCGAGACCCTGTCTCTACTAAAAAGAGAAAGAAATTAATTAGCCCCCTAAAAATATACAGAAAAATTAGCCGGGCATGGTGCCGCATGCCTGTAGTCCCAGCTACTTGGGAGGCTGAGGCAGGAGGATTGCTTGAGCCCACGAGTTGGAGGTTGCTGTGAGCTAGGCTGCTGCCGTGGCACTCTAGCCCAGGCAACAGAGTGAGACTCTGTCTCAAAAAAACTGTTCATACATCATTGTTAAATAGGATTTATGCTTGCCATGTAAGGATAGTTCTATATTCAAAGAAACAGTGAACCAACTGATCAAACAACCAAACAATGAAACCAAAAAAAAAAAAAAAAAAAAAAACTATGAATATCAAAAGAGTATCAGAAAAGCATTTGAGAAAATGCAACATCCAATCCTGATAAAAACTCTTAGCAAACCAGGAATTCAAGAGAAAAGGCATCTGAGAAAAATCAACAGCTCTGTGTATTAATATATCAATAGTGGAAGATGGAATGTTTTACCCCTAGTGTCCGAGAACAAGGCAAGGAGGTCTTCCCTCACTACTTGTCTTTAAGGTTGTATGGAAATCCTGGCCAGTGCAATCAAAAAAGAAAAAAGAAATAAAAGGAATACAGATTGAAAAGGAAAGAAGAAAGAAATCTGCCTTTGCCAATAATATTATTGACTATAAAGATAATCATAAATGGTCACAAAAATACTTTAAAACTAAAGAGTTTATTAAGTTAATAGGATATAAGTGCTACATAAAATACAATCACATTTATCAATACTAACAATGAATAATTGGAAGTTAAAATGTACAAGAAAGGGTCATGTGCAAATAGCACAAAAACCTGAAATGTGAAGACATAAAACTAACAAAGTATGTGCAAAATGTATATGCTTGGATTGAATATTTGATGAGAGAAGTCAGAAAAGAATACCGGTCAGAAGTCAGTCTTTCTCAAATTGATTTTTGAGTTTAACAATATGCCAAACAAATCACAGTGAGAGTTTTAAAAACATCAACAGCTTCTCCTAAAATATAAAAGTGTTGAACCCTCAATAATCAAAATCGGTCGGATAGATTATTGGGCCTTAATTAAATAGTCGTAAATAGACCCACATATGTATAAATAGATATTTGATACAGTCGTTAAGGTAATTCAGTAGAGATGATAGTCTTTCAACAAGTGGTTCTGGAATCATTGCACATCTATTAATGTAGGCAAACAATACAAGACAAAACCTCAATGAATGCCTTGGACCATATTAAAATTAACTTGATATGTGTCACAGATCAAAATGGAAACCCTGAGATAAAAATTATAGAAGAAAACTTAGAATAACATTTTTTATGATTTGTATTAAGTAAAGATTTCTTAGAATGCAAATGACGATGGATCATCAAATATAAAACTGATTAATTAAAATTTATCAAAATGGAAAACTTAGTTTTAAAGGACATTGTGAAAAAAGGAAATGCAGGTCCACAGACTGGAAGAAACTATTTGCAAAACTCATTGCTCATAAAGGAATCATGCACAGAATAAATAAAGAATCCTCACTATGCAACAGTAAGGACATGTACAGTACAATCCCCCTCAAAGCCAAACAGACTTTGAACGACACTTGACCAAGAAGATATTTTAGTGGTCAATAAGCAAATTAAACAACAACAACAAAAAAACCCCTTCTGCATCATTAATCATGATGAAATTACAATTTAAAATCCCATCAGAATGTACTATTAGAATGGCCATTGGCCAGGCATAGTGGCTCACGCCTGTCGTCTTAGCACTCTAGGAAGCTGAGGCAGGAAGATTGCTTGAGCTCAGGAGTTTGAGACCAATCAGAGCAGGACTGAGACCCTGTCTATACAAAAATTAGAAAAATTAGCCAAGTATGGTATCGGGCACCTGTGGTCTCAGCTACTGCAGAAGCTGAGGCAGGAGGATAGCTTGAGCCCAGGAGCTTGAGGTTGCAGTGAGCTGTTATGACATCATTGCATTCTAGCCTGGGTGGCAGAGAGATACCCTGTCTCAAAACAAACAAAAAATAGAATGGCTACAGAAAAATAAAATGACAATTCTGAGTGTTGGTAAGGATTGGCAGTAAGGATGCAAAACAGTGTAGCTATTAAAACAATTGGGCTATTTCTTACACAATTTAACATCTACTTACTATACGACCTAACAATTTCATGCCAGGAATCATCCAAGAGAAATAAAAACCAATGAAAATACAATGACCTCTACATGAATGTGTTTTTATCAATTTTATTATAATCAGCAAAAACAGGAAACAACCCAAATGTCCATCAACCATGGATAGACAAACCATGATATGTCTCTTGCATGGGATGTTCCTCAGGAGTTAAGAACAAATTAATGACATCTGTAGCCATATACATTAATCTAAAGGTTTTTTTTTTTTATGTAAAGGAGGTCCTGCTTAAAAGGCAAATAGTGTATGGCTTCATTTGTATGACATTCAGGAAAAGACAGAGTTCGGGAAGAGAAAACACAGTCCTTCTTACCAGTGGCTGGGTGCAGAATGGAATGTTGGATGTGTCATTTTGATTGTAGTGCTGGTTATAAGAACTGACACATCAAAATTCTTCCAAAAGTTCACCCATATGGGTGAATCTGACCGTATGTATATATGCTTCAATAAATCCATCTTTAAAACAAAAAGGTGGGAAGTTCTGTTTGCAACCATGCAAGCAATAGACTTTCATTATAGGTAGAGAAAAAAAGAGAAAAAAAGAACTACTCTCTGCCAGTTAAACTTGAACCTCTGCCTTTTCAGCAACTTGAGCAATGGGAGAGGGTTAGAGCCACAGTACAGTTCAGACACCCAACCCTGTTTTGGGGTCAATGTGCCACACCCCAAAATTGCATCCTTCAGTGGTGCTATCTGCGAGTCAAGTGCTACAGTAACTACAGGCTTGCTTTCATTTGATTAGTCTTAGCATTTTGGGGTGTAGTTACTTGGTTTATTTCAAACATTCTATTAATGAAAGCAGAATACTATAATTCAATGTAATATTTTAAATTCAAATTTTTTTAAAAAACTTACATTTATAAAATATCTCCCTTTGATTCTCAAACAGGTCTGAGAGGGAGGTATTATTTACCATTTTACGGTTGGGGAAACTGAAATCCAAAGAAAAGAATATTTTTTAAAATTTCTTTTTAGTGGACAAAAATTACACGTATCTATGGTGTATAACATGATGTTTTGAAATATGTGTATTTCACATTGTGGAGCGCTTAAATTGAGATAATTAGCATCTACAGTATATCCCTTTTTTTTGTGGTGTGAGCATTTAAAATCACATGCTTATAGCTCTGACTTGGGCAGGGCAAAGGCAATATATGTAACCTAAACATCTGTACTCTCATAATACTCTGAAATTAAAAATATATATATATGTACATATATATATATAAATACAATTGGGAATAGTCATAGTATTTTCACAGAATTGTGGTATTAATGAGATACTTTATGCAAATACCTATCACATTGTCTAGTACATTACAGGTACCCAGCAAATAATTACAATTGTTATACCTAACTGCTGTTGCTTTACCACATGCAATATCCTTTGATGTAGAACTTACATAATCTAGCCTGTTAAATTTTTGTTATGAACTCTCCATATTTTTAATTTCTTTCATTTCAGCATATTACAGGTGTGCAAATGTTTAGGTTATGTATATCGCCTTTGCCCCACCCGAGTCAGAGCGTGTCCATCCCCCAGACTCTTGATTATAAATATAACTTCTTGAAATATATATATATATATATATATATATATACATATGTTCAGCAATTTTCAACTATACACTACATTGTTATTAACTATAGTCACCCGGTTGTACCATAAATCTCTTGAACTTAGAGAGGAAATTGTTTAACTTCAGTTTTACAATGAGTTCAAGCTACAGTTCAGCTCTGGTTTGTCTTACCTGAAGGAGTGTGTTCTTTCCAACTCTCCACAGTTCATTAATCCTCTGAATCTCTGAAAAGGCAGAGTGCATGGTGTGGTCCCTCAACACACCTACGTGTAAAGACAGGTACCCGCAGGTAATTGCACTGCCAGGACTGCCTACTGCTATTTTCACGGAGGAAGCTAATGACGGTCGATACCAATTACAGCAATTTCCTGAGAGTGAGAAATTAACCTACTAGACTCACGCAAACACGAAGGTGTTTTGTGGTGGTTACGTTGTAACAAACTGAAATCTCCAGACATTAAAAATATGCTCCAGGAGCTGCAAGGTAATTTGTTAGCACTGTTTGCTCCCTTCCCTACACATTTTGGCATATCTTTGATGTGTTTATACAACTCATTTCACCAAATGCACTGAATTAAAGTTATTTAGAAGGTAGTAGAGGCTGCATCGAACGTACGATTTGCTGTTTTCGTATGAGAAGGCAGGCATCAGGCTGTGCTCATTCAATTCGATATGTTTCACCTGAAGAAATATTGGAACACAGAGTCGAAAGAGAAGGGAGCTTTGCTGTGAAAACAAAGGAAAATAAGAAAATGGTGTTGAAATCAATGACTGAGAAGTACAAAAGTATATAAAATGCAGAATGTTGCTATTGATAAAATAAATGTAAAAATGACTCACTGTAAACTATTGCAATTATCTCTTTAGATATGTTTCTCTATTGTGTGTGGATTCCTTGATGAAAGGACTTTATTTATTTTTCTCAAACACATTGCAAAGTAGATGTGTAATAAAATTAGTAAGAAATGAGGAAGGAAGGGAGGAAGGATGGAAGGAAAAAGGAAGGAGGAGACACAGAATTAGGGAGGGAAGAAGGAAGGAGGAAAAGAAAGATAGGAAGGAGGGAAGGGAAGAAGGAAGGGAAGGAGGGAAGGAATGAAAGAAGGAGGAAAGGAAGGAAGGATGGAAGGAAGGAGGGAAAGAAGGATAGAAGAGAGAAGGAAGGAGGGATGAAGAGAGGGTTGAAAGGAAGGAAGGAAGGAAGGTGAGAAGGAGGTAAGGAAGGATGGAAAGAAGGAGAAAAGGAAGGAAGGAAGGGAGGGAGGAGAGAAGGAAGGAATGAGGGAAGATGGGAAGGAGGGAAGGAAGAAGAAAGCCAATATTAATTACAATTTGAAGAGTTAGTGAAGATGTCATAGAGAAGGAATCACTGAAGTTCTGGCTTGAAGAACTCATTGATCTGGTGCTGGAGGGGAAGAGGCAGGAGAAAGATGTAGGCAGTCAATTGATATCCCAAGAGGACGACAGCACAGTATTTGACCTAATTGAGATTTAAAGAAAGAATTACCCTGATGCAGTGCTATGAAGCACGAGTTTCAAACCCTGGTCCTGGCATTTCACAGCAGTTAGACATTTCGACTCATCAGTGTGGTCTGAAGTCTTCACTGGAAAGATCACAGTGATATTCATGCTTGGAGCAGTTTGGAGAATGGAGTGGGGTAGGAAGAGATTTTAGGAAGAAAGATGGGAAAGAAGACAAAGGAGGAGGCCATTACGCATGTCGACTTTGTCCTTCTGGATGTATAAAGTTTCCATGTACGGAGATAAATTGCAATAACGGCGTGCTCCACACAACTTCTCTTCCTGGGGATAGGAGCCCCTCTGTGGCAATGCCTTGACGGAGGTACCTGCTCTCCAAAGCCCTGTGACGATGAGGCTGAGGTGCCCACATCGCACCCCACATCTGTGAGCCAGGCTGCCGGCTACCCTGGAAAGGGAATCAGTGCAAGCTTCTAGAGGAGTATCTGGCTCTTGTTAGCCAACGACAATTCTCCCACCTCTGTGTGAACTCTCAGCAGCCAACATAAACAGCAGAGTCTGTGGCGGCTGGGTATTGCCATGATGTTTAAGTTTATTTATGATTATAAAGATACAGGATATGCAAAAGGATATGTATAGCGGTATTTGTGCACAGGAGTGATCTAAGTGATCACTCCCCTTTTTTATACCAGATTTTATTGTAATGAAGTTCGCATGAGTTCTAGTAATTCACCTTAGTTTTAAATGCAGTTTGGTATCAGAAAAGCACAACTTGTTTTCAATGCTTATTTATTGAGTTGAATTACCTATTGTTAAAAGAGCTTCTCAACTCGGCATCATATTATATTTTGTGGGCTCTACTTCTCAAACTCGGTGGCAGTTTCTCATTTTGTTATTTATTGATTACAGATCCAAGGTGCATTTGAATATCTGGCACGTCAAAGGGTTAGTTTTACCGAGGGATAACTTTCCACTAAAGTCTTTTTGTGGGGTGCATAAATCATTCTCTATCTTGGTATCGTCGGTGGTGGTGGGATTGTCTTGCCTTTTTAACTAACAAGGTAACTGACGTGCTGTGGTAAAATAAACCCTGAAGCTGGAATCTGAGCAATGCACCTCGAAGTCTGCATTTAACAGACAGACTTCATCCTTTAACGGATGATGGGCACCATTGCATTTCCTCTGTCTGTGCGCTGTGGTGTCGTGGATAATACCACCCATGCTTTGCTGAGATCACTGAAACTACTAACAACTGAGTAACATCTACACACAAAGTGATTCTGCTTATTTCTTTTTCTTTGGAACAAACACATGGATAAAGGAAGTGATCTTTTAGAGTTGGAATGCCCCTCCCTTGCCATGAGCTTTGCCAGCACCCGAAGAAAACAGAGGACAGTGGATTTTCGTAATGATGACGGACAAGTTGAGCATTTTCACTAATGTGTTGTTGGCATTCCCCGTGGCACTTCTCCTGTGCCCTGAATTCTTGAGAACGACCTCTGTGATTTCCTGAGGCTGCCATTGCTTCTCTGAAGATGTGTCTCCGAAAATTGATGTGCCGGTGAAGAAAATATGATATCCGCTACCTAAAACTCATCAGAACTATCTCACCTATGGTTTTGCACTCTTATTGCCTTTGTAGAGTCCAGTAGCTTGATCTGGTGTTAACTTTCATGAGAAAGTCATAAATCAGGCTCCAGACACATTCAGGTAGTAGGAGTATTTTGGGGGTCAGATGCTTTGACAAAATACAGGCAACGTTGTGTTAGTGAAATTTGTGCGTTCAAATTTGGCAAATTTCTGCACATGAAATTTCTCAAGGCACATTGTTAGGACTAGCAGGGCAGAAATCACCCATTGCCACAATTAATTTGGGAAAATAAAAATTCAGCCCCATGCTTACGAACACATAAAATTATTCTACCTATACTTTCAACTGTTGCTTTAACTGAAGGTCACTATGACCTTTTAATCAGGGTAATCTGTCTCTTCCCCTTTGGTTTAAATTTGAGGGATGCTACCTATGTAGTAGTGGACAAAGACAAAGCAAAAAAAAAAAAAAAAAAAAAAGAAGTGAAGTATCCAGTTGCTAGTTACACAACAGTTTATCTGTATGTCCTGAATGCATTATTTAGTTTCATTTTTAGCTTTGGTGTCTTGGGAAATGAAGTGTTAATATTTCCAGCTATTCTACAGTCTAATAAAGCATTAATGGATGTTTCAGGGACCTAAATAAAGCAAGCGTCATACTCAACCTTTGTATTTGCAGAAGTTTCAATTGCCGGAAGAGGAATGAGACACCATGTCTCAATGTTGATAGAAAATGTGTTCATTTAATGAGTGCAAATCAGGTTACTTTTTAGGAGATGTATAAGAGATGAAGACCTAATTTAATTCTGAAAGCAAGTCTCAAATTGGGGCTTAATATTCTTCTTTAATTATTTCAATTAAGCTGAGGTCTGAATGTAAAATATCCCATTGTTTCACAATTAATGCACATGGAATATTGTCAATTTACACCAGCCAAATTATGCACATTATTATATAGGATTGACATACAACTTCCATGGGTACCAGTTCTAGGAAATATCCACAGGTGTGTCCCACGTTTGGATAAATAGAAGGGGTTGAGAAATGTTCTCATTTTAAAGACCAAAACCTGTTAACCTATAGCATTCATCTCTCATTGCTGAAGTCCAAAATCTCCTCCTGCACAACTTTAATGTATGTGTGTGCATCTCCATGGGATATTTTTATGCTAAAATGATTATTTTGATATATTTGTCAGGGAGAGTACTAGACTATGAATATTGTCATTGAGACAAGCTACCCATTTTTGGTTGCAATGTGTCTTATCATTCAAAAATATCAACTTAAACTTTGATTTTTTTTTTTTGTTTGAAAACAAAAAATGTATTTTGTGTTCAAACAAAAACAAAGATCTCAAATTACATCACTATTGAATTTACCCTAAAAAACAGCAAAGTGATTTATTTCGAGCACATTGAGGTGTGTCATTTTTATACTGAATTAAATATGCTTTGATTTCCTTGGAAGTCCGTGTCTGGACTGTTGCCTTAGAGCAAGCAGTTAGGGAGGTAAACCCTACAGATTGCAGAAAGATGAATAGGATCAAATCCTTTGCCTACAGGTATTTCGAAACCAAGGAGAATCATTCACATTTCCACATAAACCAGTCTAAGACGATTCGTCTCTGTTATCTCTGTGGGTTTCCTTCCCTACTTCAATCTCTCTCCTTGTCCTAAATAGGACTAATTAAAAGGTATTGATTTCATATATGCCTTCTACTGCAAACCAGTTATACACTTTAAATTCATTGTCTGATGTATTTATATAAAAAGAACTTAAATGCCTGTTCCCTCCTTAATCTATTTTCCATCCCTCTTCCATACACTAAACCATATGAGATACGAAGCATATCAGCAGAAAATGTCCAGTCTTCCCCCAAAGCCTCCAGTTAGCGAGTCCCAGTCTCTGTTAATTGCTGCAGCAGTCTGCCTGGGTTTCAACCAACACCTCAGGAAAGCAATCAAAGACCAGAAGAAGGGCAGTGCTTTTATTCAGAGCCCACATTTACTGACATAATTCAACCTTTCACCATGTTATACTGCTGGTGGGTGGGCTGCATGGTGCCCATTCCACTGTAGAGTTCTCCCCAAAACTGCAGAGATTGCCATCGTGGGAGAGGTATCTTTGTTGAAACTGTCCAAGGCATTGTAGGTATCACAGCATAGGAATCTAAGTCATTTGCATTCCTTATAAATGGTTTAAGCCCTTGTCTGAAAACCATTTATCATGCAGAGATAATAAAGCAGAATAAAGAGTGTGTGAATAGTTTATGTGGCAAGATTTTCCTGAGGTCTATATTTTCTCTCTAACTATTAGGTCATTTCAGACATTATACTGCCAGCTCTCTAAACATTTGGGCCCTTTATGCAATTATACTCCTCAAAAATTTCAGTGTTCATCACTGCTACCATCTTCATTATCAAAAGCAGGATTTTTTTTTTTTTACCATCATCTTCATCATTCATGCAGGAAGATCAGTAGATCACAGTGTTTAAGGGTATGGGCGCTGAAGACAATACATATTATTTACATTATCCCATGACTATGGAATTCAGATTAAGAGAGAAGTGCAGAGGAAGTAATTATTTTGGGTACATTCGAAGCTATTTATGTGTCTAGGTGGTAATTTCAAGTTGAGAAAAGAGAGACCAATATTTGCAGAGAGTGCAGGAGCTGCTCGATATAAAATCTTCAGAATTCCTAGTTCAACAGGCAAACAGGCAGATGATGTCTTCTACTTCCTAGTTTGACAAAAAAGAGGCAGATGATGTCTTCTACTGCCTAGTTCAACAGGAAAAGGGACAGATGACATTCCACACTTCCTACTTTGACAGGAAAAGGGGAATTTGATGTCTTCTACTTCCTAGTGTAACAGGAAAAAGGGAAGATGACATTTTATACTTCCTTCTTTGACAAGAAGAAGGGAAGATGATGTCTTCCACTTCCTAGTTCAACAGGAAAGGGGGCAGATGATGTTTTGTACTTTCTACTTTGACAGGAAAGGGGCAGGTGATGTCTTCTACTTCCTAGTTCAACAGGAAAAAGGGCAGTAATGTTTTGTAGTTCCTACTTTGATAGGAAAAAGGGCAGATGCTGTTTCCTACTTCCTGGTTCAACAGGTAAAGAGGCAGATGATGTTTCATACTTTCTACTTTGACAGGAAAAAGGGAAGATGATGTCTTTCACTTCCTAATTCAACAGGAAAAAGGGCAGTGATTTTTGTATACTTTCTACTTTGATAGGAAAAAGGGCAAATGATGTGTTCTACTTCCTGGTTCAACAGGAAAAGGGGCAGATGATGTCTTCTACTTCCTAGTTCAACAGGAAAAAGGGCAGTAATGTTTTATACTTCCTACTTTGATAGGAAAAAGGGCAGATGATGTCTTCTACTTCCTGGTTCAACAGGAAAAGGGACAGATAATGTTTTGTACTTCCTACTTTGACAGAGAAAAGGGCAGATGAAGTCTTCTACTTCCTGGTTCAAGAGGAAAAATGGCAGATGATGTTTTATACTTCCTGCTTTAGCAGGAGAAAGTGAATATTATGTCTTCTACTTCCTAGTTCAACAGGGAAAAGGGCAGATGATGTCTTCTAACTGGTTACCAGCTACAGGGGAGAGGAAGGCCTTGTCCATCCAGGGAAGGCTCCACAAAAAAAGTCAGCTCAGTTGAGCAAAAGGGGAACTTTCTTTCTGCCAACATGCCCAGGGAGCATAGGAACTTGCCGATTGTCTAATATATACCAGAGAGCTTCCAGGTTAAATCTCTTTGCATAGAACCTGAGAATCTGCATTTGAGTAAGTTCCTGGTAATTCTTTTTCATACCCTTCATACTCAATGGTAATGTTGAGATGTTTGCGGAACTGTGAATAAGTAATAAAGAGGCTTATCATTCTAAATATTATACTTCAGATGGTATAAAATCATCCAGTGAAAGTGTCTCCCTCAGTTCAGGCTGCCACACACAAAAAAAATACTATAGACATGTGGCTTAAACAGCACACATTTTTTTTCTTACAGTTCTGCAGGCTGGAAGTGTGAGATTAAGATGCTTGCATGGTCAGGTTTTAGTAAGGACTCTCTTCTGGGCTGAAGATGACCACCTATAACCTCCTTCTGTGTCCTCACATGGAAGGGAGAGAGGGTGGAAAGGACAGAAGGAGAAAATGAGAGAGAACTTTTCCTCTTCTTATAGGACCACCAATTCTATGGGATTAGGGTCCCACCCTTATGACTTCATATGACCTTATTGTTTGTTTATTTGTTTTTTCATTCAGAAAACACTACAAAATCATGTAACCTGAATTACCTTCTCCTGAAAGCTCTTTCTCAAAATACAGTCACATTGGGGCATAGAGCTTTAACACAGGCATTTTCTAGAAATAAAATTCAGTCCACAGCAGAAAAGAAGGAGGAGGATTTGAATTATCCCAGCAGTTTGGCTGTGTGGCTCTCGAATGTTTGCCGTTAGGTCAGGTCATGAATTTAAGTTTGCAGATCCAGCATAAGGAGGTTCGCTTTGGGCTCACAAAGCGTGTGTGTGTGGTGGAAGTAGACCAACTCCAGGGATCTCCAAGGCTCTTCATTTGGGTGGCTCCATAGGTGAGGTCTCATAGAGAAAGGCAGAGGGCGCATTTGATGCACGAAATGCAGGCTACATCTGAATTCTCAACAGGTGTTAAAAAAGTATATGCATATAAATATGTATAGAAGTGCATATAAATGTTATATATAATGCATTAAGACATGTATGTATATGCACACTATATGTAATACTTAAACTACTCTAGTATGTATGAGAATATTTACACTTTACACACACAGTAGCATGTGAAATGCACTGTCCCATAGTTTTGTTTTCCACTTCATAGCACAAATTCTAGAGTCTTCCGTATTGGTAAGTGCAAAACTGACTCAAACATCCTATTGGATATACCATATTTGAAACCATCTTGCATTAATTGACTTTTAGGGCATTGTCACTTTTATGCCATTACAAGTAATATTACAGTACATTAATGTTAATAGTTCCTTTTACATAAGTTCTGGTATAACAGAAGGATAGGTTCCTAGGCTTTTGAATTTCTGAAGTCAAAGGTAATGTGTTTTTCTAATTTAGAGCGGTGTTAGCAATTATTCTTAAGGACAACTTGTCCTCTGCTCTCATTAGCAAGATGTGGAAAGATTATTTGCAAACAAATTGATCTTTCTGATGTAATTCCAATTTTAATGTACATCTTGAGGTTAAGCACACTCAAATGTATTCTAATTAAATTAATATAGAAATAGATACCCTTTTAAATATTATAAAATTTAAATGTAAAAAAAAATGCAGTGAAAGCATAAAGTCCCTTTTAAACGTCCTACAATTTGCACTTGCCTTCCCCAAGTACTGTTTGAGGATCTTTTGCTTTTCCGTGGGATTCTGTAATTTATATAACTTTGCATGTCATAAGATATGAAACTAAGTCATTTTCTAACAAACTTTGAAGGACCCCATGGTATGGGCGTGCTCTAATTGGTTAAACACTTTTCCCAGTGATCGATGCTTAACTCCCTTATATTTTTAACTTTCATAAATAATAAAAATAAAAATCTATATACAATTGCAATCAGGGATGTTGCAATAAAATCTGTGTGCATAGCCTGTATGCTGGCACTTCCATTAGAAATGGCACGTGAGCCACATATGCCGATTTAAGTTTTCCATAGCAACATTTTAAAAATTACGAATGTGAGACATAATTCTTTTGAAATATACTTGGTGCAACTCAATATGCAGAAAATATGAGTAGGTCAATACGTAAACAGCATAAAGCATCATTAATGTGCCAGTTTACATTGTCTCTTTTTTTTTTTTACAAGGGATCTGAAATTTGGTGTGAATTTTGAACTTGGGGCACTTACTTATTTGGAGCTGGAATGTTTCAAGTCCACATGGCCACAGGAGGCTGACGTCAATATGCACCTGTCCACGTGCATGTGTTCTGCACAGACACTGTGTACACACTCTGCAGGGTGGAAGGATCCCTGCAGATACTCCAAAGTGATACTACAGTATCACACAGCGCTTACACGTTTAATACTGACATAACCCGGGTATATGCTAAGCTTCCTATACACTGAGCATTCCTAGTACTTGCTGTTAATTAGAACATGAACCTACGGGAGGACATTTTTTACCTTGGGCCAAGAATATTCCTGAACACGATCCACAAACCTCCCTATATGTATCCACGCTAAACGGGTACAGCGCATGATCTCAGACATGGGTTTCTTGTTATGGCCAAAGGCCACAGCAGCCGTTGCATTTACTGTTAATTTAGGCATTGCAAAATTGGTCATTAAGATGCTCTAAAAAATTTACTAAGGAAGAGCAGCCAGTGGCCCCATGTTCACAGGAATCCTAAACCACCCTGCACGCGACGACCAAACTTTCCCTGGGTCTTTGATGTCCTTCAGAGGTTTATCATTAATATTGGATCAGTCTTTTGGGCCTCAGACTCTCCCCTCTCATTTTAATCCAGGGAGGAGAAACCACTGCGGCTGATACTCGCTTAGGGGCAGATAATAAAAGTTACTTTATTTCACCTGAGTGCAGAAAGTGTAATTAAGCCGTCGGACTTCAAATGAGCAGAACTAATTAATTCGCTCAAAAGGGCATCCGAAACATCTGAGGAACCTTATAAAAAAAAAAAAAATCTCACCTTGTTTCACATCTGCAAAGAGTGACATGTTTTAACTAAAGAAAGATGTTAAGGATGGCATTAAACATTGCCAGTCTCTGAGCCACACTTTTTCTACCAGTAGACAAGGCGTAACTGGATAACAGACTCAACTGGCTATGCAAAAACTACCCCTTGGTGCTTACAGGGTGAAAGGAAAGCGGCTGGGATGGAGAGAACTTGTTTCTGTGGGTATCAATGCCCTGATAAATGAAAGATGGCTCTGTCTCCTAGAGCAGAAAAGGATACTGTTATCAGTTTATTTTAATTTGCTAAAAAATAGTCATGTGATTACAGGGAGTGCAGAACAGAAAACATTATGTAAAGGAGACAAGTTGTTGATGTTAGTCAGCAATTCTTGGTAATAAAGGTGGGTTCTTGGGAGACTTGCGAACGTGGGTAATTCAAGGGGAAGGTGAATTTCCTGTTGTGATAGTTTAAAGGACAAAGGTCACTCCAGATTGGGGATAGTATGGGATTCATTTGGGACAAAGAATTTCCTCAGCTGGGTTTTGTCTTGAAAAAGTGAAACTTCAAGGATGCTCTAATTTTTTTTTCTTTTTTTTTTTTTTTGGAGAGAAAAAGGAGTACCTCATAAAATAGGTATAAACGGGTTCTGAATGTGAAAGTCATATTTTTTCTACCAGGAAAAAAATGGCCTCCCAAGAACAAGGATATAAATGTCAAATAGTTTTTTAAAAATATTTTTAGCAAAGGAAATGAAAAATTACAAGAGCATGTGATTCAAGCATCATAAAAGCAGAATATATGTACACATAGCCAGCACTGTAAAACCAAATAGCTTTTCTAAAAGAAGTAATGAAAGTCTGATATTAGACTTTTCCTCTTTTTCATAGATAGCTCTAGCAGATTTCTATGTTTAAAAAAAAAAAAAACTGAAAAGTGGATTACTATGGTTTTTAATCAAAGAGTGAAAGTCACATCTCAACTAAATTAAGTAAATTTTAGAAAACTAAAGAAACAACAAATGCATATAATTCATCTATTGGTAATATCTATGCCAAATGATGGATTAATTCAGATTTAATCAATGTCATATTTTAAAGAGGAGTTGGGCTGTTGTTCATGTACTTTTTTACACAGGTTTCTTGAAGAACTAATTACAAAGGGTCAGAAAGTGTACTTAAGCTGTCTTAAGATAATAGAAAGTACAAATAAAATCTCAACTAAGTCTCAAGGGCTAATATGTTAAACATTAAATCAAATCTTTTACTTTCATAAACTGATTCTGCTAATTGGACCTACAAGGTAATTCCTTAATGATCTATTCCTAGTAACTCTTTGCCCTTGTAATTAACTTGATAACAAGAAACATTTTTTTGTCATTCGGGTATCCAGTCAATTCAAAATGCCCTACCTTCCAAATTGTCCAGTTAATTTTACAATAGTAAAAACTCAATTTTAATGTACCTTAAATTTTTATCAAGCATGAATCCTGTATTAGTAGACTATGAATGTAGACTCCAAACTTATATTAATATTTGCTTTTGTTTGAGATGCTGAGGGAAGGGCTAAAATAATGTTTGATTTGCAAGAAAAATATCTAAAATCTCTCTCTCTCTCTCTCTGTCTCTCTGTCTCTCTTTTTCTCACATACACACCCTTTGGATTGCAGGCTGGCATTTTTAATTACCAATGTAAGTGCGAATGATGTATTTTAAGTACTTTGGCAAGTTCTAGCAAAGTGAATTATTTAAAAGAGACCATGGCCCCAATTTGGGGCTTCCACAGTTGTATCCTTTTTTTGCTTTGCAACAAAAACTATGTATTAAATGTTTCCAGCTGAGCTACACTAGCTTCTGTCCTGTGATAAATAGTGCCTGTGTTTCTATCTGAAGGTGTTAAGCCCTGCGGCAGAAATAACACAATCTCAGCTAGGTTTGTGCTGTACATACCTGGGAGCAACAACAGGAAGGCAGGTTGTTTTCTAGAAACAATACACGATTTTACTATGCATATATTTTTTTCTCCATACTTGAGTCTAAATGTATAATAGTAAGATTCCTACAAATACAAACAAGATCACATCTTGTGGATTCACATTTATAGACGAGCAAACTGAGCTTCAGGAATTTTTAGTATTGGAGCAAATAAGCCGGGTACGCGTGACCCCAGTTTTGTGACCTTCTTTCACCTGGAACCCCACAGGGCAGAGTAGAGCTGGTGGGACTGGTTAGGGTTAGGACCTCTCTGAAGGTTAAGGTGAAGGTTGGGAAGTTTTGAGAAGTCAGACAGTTACAGATGGGAGGCTGCTTACAAGGAATCCTGACGCTAAATCAACGTAAGGGCAAATCTCCGCTATGCCTTAAGGCTTTTCATCCTGTTCTTTGCCCACTTCTCCAGAAGGATTTGCCCTCTACAGGTCAAAGCCAGAATTTGTGATTCCAATCTGAGCAAGAAAACACGGGAGATGGACGGAAGGTGCCGTGTTGGAAGTACTGAGTGTCGAGTATAGAAAATAGAAGAACCCAACGCAGCGGCTGGTTTCAGAGCATCCTCAACTTGATTGTGAAACAGCTTTGCAGGTGCAATCGTATAAAGGTTAGAACTGGGGTGTCGCCCTGATGAGGGTGGGTTAACAGGCTTTCAGGGAAGCTGCTAGGGGGAGGAAGCAGAAAACTGTGCATTTTGTAGATCACACAAGGACCATGAAGACGTCAGCTGCTGAATTTACTACGGAATAAAACGCGGCATTTATTTCGATTCCATATACTGAGCACATGCATAGACAATCACTCTCCAGTGAAATCTCTGGACTCAGAAACGTTCCTAGTAACTTCTAGGAAATAGTCATGCAATAACTAAGAATTAGTTAAATAGCTAAGAAATAGTCATGAAAGTAAACAGACAACCTACAGAATGGGAGAAAATTTTTGCATCCTGTACATCTGATAAGGGGCTGATAACTAGAATATACTTAGAACTCATGAAAAACAGCAAGAAAAAAAATCAAACAACCCTATCAAGAAGTGGGCAAAGAACATGAACAGAAATTTTTCAAAAGAAGACAGTAGAATGGCCAACAAACATATGAAAAAATGCTCAACATCTCTAATCATCAGGGAAATGCAAATCAAAACTACAATGAGATATCACTTAACTCCAGTGAGAATGGCCTTTATCAAAAAGTCCCCAAACAATAAATGCTGGCGTGGATGCAGAGAGAGAGAGAGAAACACTCCTACACTCCTGGTGAGACTTCAAACTAGTTCAACCTCTTTGGAAAGCAATATGGAGATACCCTAAAGCGATACAAGTGGATCCACCATTTGATCCAGCAATCCCATTGCTGGGCATCTACCCAAAAGATCCAATGACACTCTACAAAAAAGACACCTGCCCTCGAATGTTCACAGCAGCACAATTCATAATTGCAAAGCTGCAGAAACAACCCAAGTGCCGATCAATCCACAAGTGGATTAATAAAATGTGGTATATGTATACCATGGATTACTATTCAGCTCTAAGAAACAACGGTGATATAGCACACCTTGTATTTTCCTGGTTAGAACTGGAACCCCATACTACTAAGTGAAGTATCCCAAGAATGGAAAAACAAGCACCACATATACTCACCAGCAAACTGGTATTAACCGAGCAGCACCTAAGTGGACACATAGGAACTACAGTAATTGGGTATTGGGCAGGTGGAAGGGGGGAGGGGAGTGGGTATATACATACATAAAGAGTGAGATGTGCACCGTCTGGGTGATGGTCACACTGGAAGGTCAGACTTGTGGGGGGTGGGAGGGAAAGGGCATTATTTGAAACCTTAAAATTTGTAACCCCATAATATGCTGAAAACAAACAAACAAACAAAAAAATAACGTTCCTAGCCCAGCCCAAAAGGCAGACATCGATGTTCATGCCTATCACTGAACTTTATTGTGAAGATAGAGGCCTACGTAATAAACTATGGGCACAAAGCCAGGCAGGAAAAACACACAACATTTGCAGACCTCTTGTGCTGTCTTACCTTCCTGCCTAGATCTAATAAATTCAGCTTTATGTGGTGTTAGATTGATTAAGATGACCCCCACCCTAGACAAAACTTTATTCTGTGACTTTGGTGTTGCATTGAATTATTTCACCTGTTAATCTTTAAAAAAACAAATTACTTGGTGACTATTCCTGCACAGCATGTTTCCTAAAGCTGAGTAGGATATAGGTCACCATTACTGGTGTTTCTCAAATTGAATGTGCACACAGATCGCTGGGGCAATTGGTTACCATGGAGGTTCTGGTTCTGCAGGTCTGGGATACGGCCTCTTTCTAGCAAGCTCCCTGGTGATCCCAAAACCGCTGCCACCAATGAAAAGCCAATGGCTCGGCATACGGAAGGACACCATATAAATCAGCAAAGCAAGAGTTCTCTGCAGGATTGCACTGACAGGCAGTCTATAAGGAAAACTAATGTGTATTGAAACGTTCTGGCTCTGTAGAGTGTAAATTTTGGGATGTGGGATTTTTCAAAGGGTTATAATTGGGGGAGATGCTCAACAAATCCACTGTAAGAATAAAGGACGTGGATGAGGAGACGTAGAAACACTCCTACACTGCTGGTGGGACTGCAAACTAGTGTAACCTCTGTGCAAAGCAATATGGAGATACCTCAAAGAGCTATAAGCAGAACCACCATTTAATCCAGCAATCCCACTACTGGGCATCTACCCAAGGAAAAAAAGGCATTCTACAAAAAAGGCACTTGCACTAGAACGTTTATAGCAGCACAATTCACAATTGCAAAGATGTGGAAACAACCCAAGTGCCCGTCAATCCATGAGCGGATTGATAAAACGTGGTACATGTATACCAGGGAATTCTACTCAGCCACAAAAACAATGGTGATCTAGCACCTCTTGTATTATCCTGGATGGAGCTGGAACCTATTTTACTAAGTATCCCAAGAATGGAAAAAACAAGCACTACCAATTTGATGGGCTCACCATCAATTTGGTACTAATGATCAACACTTTAGTGCACATATAGGAATAACATTAATGGGGTGTCGGGCAAATGGGAGGGTGAGGAGGGGATGGGTAAATTCACACCTAGCAGGTACAATGCACACTGTCTGGGGGATGGGCACACTTATAACTTTGACTCAAATAGTACAAAAGCAATTTATGCAACCAAAACGTGTCTATTCTGAGATTAAAAAAAAATAGAATGAAAGGTTACGTATATAGGTAACCTTAACATTTGTAGCCCCATAATATGCTGAAATTAAAAAAAAAAAGAATAAAAGTAAGTAAATCTTTCATCTATCTATTATGTATCTATTTGTATATATACATGCAGGTGTGTATTTAAGCACAACCACAAGCCATAATGCAACAATACACAAATTATATTCTTAACAAAAAATTAATTTCTTCAAGGACTTGAGAGTCAGACATGGAAATGACGACCACAGAGGTTTTGTTAGAGCGAATCTCTGGTGCTTGGAGCAGACATTCAAATTCAAAACATGTGTCTGGCAGCTCTGAGAGGCCTGGCCTCTTCTTCTCGGTTGTTGGAATAGTTTTAACAAGGAAGTGAATTTAGAAATCAAAGTCTCTGTAGTCTGTGACGATCCTTACTCTGAAAAGATTTCTGGGAGCACACAGAAAGGTGGACCTCTTGTAGGTTCATATTCCACGCGGGGGTGGGGGTCCAGCACTGGCCTTGCAGAGGAGCAAACGTGAGCACAATCCAATCTCAGGTCTGCCATCCCCCCCGACGCTTGCCAAAAAAGAATACTCAGTATGAAGCTTCCCATCTCTTAATAGCACTTAATATGTTTTCAATATGTCTTCATGTTCTTTTCAAGACACTGCAAACTCAGAGAACCCGGAGTTTCAACATTGAAAAGAGATTCTCATCACTAGGTTTGACCCCTTTCTGTGGATTCATCTTCTCCCACAAATAAATGCTTTCTAATACTGACAGCTGGGCATGAACACTTCCTTCGGTATAGAAAAACGGATACAAGCTCAATAGAATTTTATGCTGTTTTTTGTTTGTTTTCGCATCACCCAGAAAAGTTCCTGTTTTTTTCATTTTGCTCATATTGATTTGCTTTTGTTTAAAGTAAAAATATGATTTCAAAGTTATTGAGGAGCAGTCCTTTTATAAACAAAAAATGGATTCTTTCCACCTGTGTGCACTGTTTCTTTTAACTCGATTTTTAATCTAATTTGTTGTTGTTGTTGCTTGCCTATTATTGCTCGCTAGTTTTGTAATATATTTTTGCCTTAATCTGCTTATTTATAAACATTTTACCTGGAGTGCTGTAATGACTGGATTCTGCATTCTTAGTAAATTTCTTGATATATATTTAAAGAGCAACATTACTTGTTTTTTTTTTTTTTTTTTTTTTAAGGACCAAAACAGGAATACTACTAGCAAGGCTTTTTTTTTTTTTTCCCAAACCAACAGATCTATATATTTTCAAGAATTAGTAAAAGGCCAATTTGCCTTTCATATATCACAAATAAATGTGTACATTTTTTTCTTGAGAACCTCTGCCATTACTTTTGTTTGAACTTAATTAAATCGTAAATGAACATTGATTTCATGAATCTTTGCATCCAAGTGTTCTAAAACACCATTGAAGAGAAATTTTAATGTAAGTGCAGCCCTGCAATCCAAAAGAGAAAAAAAAAAAATCACTTTGTTTTAAAGCAAAACACCTTTATTTGAACTGAAAGACACAAAATTTCAGGGTCACCTATGATGAAGCCACTGATATTTTACAAAACCAAATCCCTTCCTGTTTCAAAACTGTTGATTTCAAAGGGATCCCACACACAGAGTTTCATACAACTGCTGGCTTTGAATTTGGCTGTGAGCTCTTGGAACTGTGAAATATTCGTAGGTTTCTAAAACAGTGGAGATCTTGCTGCCTGCCTCTTTCTTCCAAATACTGTATCTAATCTGTTAGATGAATCCTTTTCGGCCAAACCGTCAAAATATACCCAAAATCAGATAGCACTTCTGAGCAAACTCCACAGTTCTTCCTACTCGAAACCATCATTTTCTTCCCTGGTGAATTCTAGCAATTCCAGACCCAGCCCACTTGGTCTACATCAACTCTTTTAATAGCATTTGTTATTTTTTCCAAAATACTGTTGGTTTGTTTACTACATGCTACTCAGTTGGTTTCTTCCACTAAAATATAAATATATTCCTGCAGGATCAAGATCTTGGTTTCAATCATTGTCGACGTATCCTCAACACCCTGCCTGGGTCGTTCATTCCTCAGAAAGCAGGTATTGAGTAAATAAATGAATACACGTACACATGCATAAAAATGTCGATGGTTTCTCTTAGAACTCATTCATCTCAATATCACAGAGCCACTATGTAGGGCTCATTGCACATTTTGCTTTTCTATCCCATTCCGCCACTTGGTTACTAAAATATTAATAGCTTACTGTCATTGATTACAATACTTTGCATGATTTTCTAACCCTGTGAAAGTGGTTTGGACAGTTCCAGCCCCTCTACATGTGCAACTCCAATGAGGGAGAAGAAGGCATTTCGTGGAGACAAGTTTGGTGCAAAGGCAGTCACTAACTGAGAGCTGGGGGGAAAAAAAAAAGCATAAATGCGAACATCAAAATGCAGGACATACACGTGGATTTTTTTTTAATGCTAAAAAACAATCGTTATACGTTAAGTGATTATGGAAGGGAAAAACATGTTTCAGGAAAGATGCAATTAAAAAATCTGGGCTTATTCACTCCTTAAATATGTATTGAGCACGTGTGTGTGCAGTGTTCTATGTGCAGTGAATAAAGGAGGAATAAAGTAGGCTCTGCTCAAATTTCGTTCACGTGGAACCAAAGCACGGGGGAAGGGGGGGAAGCTAGAAGCGCAGTAACACCTGTGTCATTGCCTTAAACGTTTGCATCGTGCACAAGTTCCCTGCTATTTGTAGAGCACCTGGGCAAACAACAAAGTTGAAAGAGAAAATAACACATGGTTCAACTCCTATTCACTAAAAGCACTCAGTCTAAGAAAAGATTTGGAGAAAGGGTGGAGATTTCTTTGGCATTGTCATTATTTCCCCTGGGTTCTGTGAGGTCGTTTTATGTATCTGAGCTCACCAGGGAGTTCTGACTGTCTATCTGAATGTAGTGCCTTGGGCATTTCATGTCTTCCGTCTTAGGGGAGCAGCGAGCAGTTGGGAAATGTAGGATATATCAGTGTAGAGGAAAGTGACCCTATAAACGTGAGGCTGAAATGGTCACGTAAGGAAAGCCTGGAAATTGCTTCTATTCTCTCATTTGGAAATTGTTTTTTGCTATCTAGTTTTCTGCTTGTGCTGTAGGTCTATGCCTAGAACATCGAGGAGCCAGCAGGACATTCATAAACCATGTAGTATATTAAGGTAATAACACTGCAAACTAACTCTCTTGCAAGGACATCTTGTATTGCTTTTGCTGTATGGACTATAGGATGCTAATTCCCATCTACTTCCTAACACTTGTCCTCATTAAATTAAAAAAACAAAAATAGAGATTACAAAGAGAGGCCACCGCTTAGAGTCTGAATGCATAATTTTTAAATTGTAGAAAATTATAAATATTAACAGGAATAAATAAAAGATGTATCACAGGAACATAAGAGCTCTCGCCCAAATGAGTAAGTGGAAACAAAATTTTTAAGTGGAGAATATTTAAAGAAAGAAAGGAAATATTTAAGTGGAACTCTGTGACACTAAAAAAAAAAAAGGTGATACTTGAAAGAAAAGTCTCATTTGAAGATATTCTTGATTTTAGTTGATTTTAGACATCTATTATTATGATTGGAATAATTGATAAATATTAATTCATAATTATTTGTTACATTGTGCTTTAATATGCCTGTTCGCAGTTCTTTATTAATAATAACAGAATAAAAACATATAGTATAATATTACACAAAATATGTTGTAATAAAAAACATTCACCTTTAATTTCCATTTCTTTAAAAAAAATGCAGATTTGTGGCTGGTTCTTGGTTCATTTCCAAAGTGAATCAACCTAAAATCAAATAGATTTTTGAGGCAATGAATGAAATTTAACTGGGTGTTAGATATTAAGGAATTATTATTAGTTATTTCCTGACAAGAATAAAAGTGGAATTGCATATTTGAGATTTACACATTGTCTAGAAAGACTATGAAAACACTTTGGTGCATAAGACCACATGGCTTTTCATTTGACATCTTGTAGCAAACTATTAAAGCAAATACAGTGTCACAAAATACTAAGAATTGTTCCATCCAGAAAAGAGGATTTAGTGTTTATTATATCATTTGCTCTCCATTTCTGTACATTTGTATACTCCCAAGATTTTTTTTAAAGTCCCAGAAAAGTAATATTGTAATTATTTGAAAGAAAATAATCCGTTTATTTAAAATGTGCATTTGATACAGTGTGAAACCTTTTCTTCATTTATCTTGTATTTTATTTGAAACGCCTGTTTAAAACTTGTGGTAATGGTTGAGGGCTTTTCAACAAATGAACAGAATAGGTTGTCTTACTGAACCACTTTAATCTATTTAAGCTCCTGGGAGACGAGAAGAGGGTAGAGTCAGACATGACCATATGCACAGTCACAGCTGAGTGGGTGATGTGACCTTCTGCAATTGCATTTCCCGGGGATTAGCTCCTTGGAGAGAAACAAAGTCTCTCCTTGGGAGAAACAAAGGTCAGAAGCTTGTACCACCATCGTGTTTGCATGTTTGCAAAGCCCCTTCCTCTGCCTAAAGAACACGTTAAGGCTGACTGGGCAGAATTCTTCACTCATGGGGAAGCCCACCCATGAATACCTTCCAGGGAGAAGCATATCTGTACAGTACAAACTCATTGCTTTGTCCAAAGGGTTGCAAATTCAAAAAATATCATCAGAGAGACCTAAAATAACTGTAGTTTTTTTTTTAAAAGGCATGAACAGCATTTGGAGTTACACATGCCTCTGAATCGCTAATGGGATGAATGATCAATAATGGATCATATTGCAGTATAATTGGTAGAAAAGGAAACACCTTTTCTATAAGATGTGACATCATAGCATTAAATTAGGCTGATATTCAAACAAGCCCAAAGATGAGAAAGTGGCCTTGACTTTTTCAATAAGCTACAAATTGTTTTCAATTTTGCTGGTAAATGTTTTCATAAAAAAAAAAAAATCTAAACGGTTCAAAAAATTTAATCATGCACTTCATAAAAGAAATAATTATGATAACATAGAATTTCAGTTTCCCGATGCCCCTCCGGGGAAACCAACTCTATTCTTTTTATACTAAGCACAGTCATAAATGCACAATGCACTTAATTGCATTGTGATATGGGGAATATTGACTGTAAATTGGGGAAATAAAGAATTTCGTTAGTATGGAGACACTTCGATCCTAACCTAAAATGTTATTCAGCAAAGTTTGCTGTGAAGTTTGGAATCATCTGAAGAGAAGTGCTGTTTTTAGTGCTGAGACACACTGCAGGTGTCTGACATAAAACAAGTCTGTTTTTTCTCAAGCCCAGCTCATTTTGAAACATTGTCAGGAAGATTACTTTTGGAATCATTAAAAAAGCTCCGATCACTTTTGAAGTAGAGACAGAAAACACACAGGCGTCCACTGCTTTGAACTTTCAAACATACCAAAGGCAGCAACATTGCTAGATTGGATACTCGTTATTTGGGCAGCACAAATTTATGTACAAATTTAAAACAACGGCCCTATGCATCAAAAACGATACAGCAAGGCCTTTGAAATCAATTGGTATCAATAGTACAATGTGATATTTAACATAAAATATTGCTCTTTTATATTTCTGTACAGAAATAATATTATTATCCGAATTCCATTTAGAAGCTCATTTAAACCGCTAATAGATTTCCATGCACAGGAAGTAGATATTCGGACTGAAAAAGCAAAAGTATTCTCGCTTAGGAGCAAATGGTATTTCAATCACTATATTATAAATGTTTCTATGATTATTACATTATGTTGTAAATAAAATTTGATAAGCAGTTAAAGACGTCATTCCGGCCTCTGTTGAGAGGAATGCATTCATGTAAGCGGAAGGACAATTTATCGAAATAAAGTTTAGCATTTTATTTGCTAAACCAGTATTTGAGAGTTTGCATCCTGTCATAGGTCATTCCAGGGGAGACTCACAGCAGTGAGGGGAAAACACGTGATATTCACTTTGGAGAGTGTTAGTGCGTTTGAGTAATTGAGTAAGTGATGCTTTATTATCTAATGTAAAAGGTTAATAATTTCTATAACAGAGGGAAACGGGGAGAGTGACAAAGTTTTCCTAATCTTCACTGATGGTCACTAATTTTCTGTAAACACTGAAGCCTTAATCAAGGGTGAGCAGGTACTGGCCATGTAAAGAGAGTTGATGCATGTGTGTGTGTGTGTGTGTGCATGTGTGTGTGTTATACAGGAGGGTGCTATGTTGTGAATAGCATTCTTAGAAGGAACCTGAATCTGCTATGGATTGAAAGTCTTGTCATTTAGGTTCTAGAGGTGCTATGGTCTGAATGTCTGTGTCACCCCAAAATTCCTATGTTGAAGTCCTCTTTCCCAAGGGGAGTCTTTGGGAGGTGATGAGGTCCTGAGGGTGGAGCCTCACGGATGGGACCAGTGTCCTTATAATAAAAGGGACCCCAGAGAGCTCCCTCGCCCCTCCCACCACGTGAGGACACGGCGAGAAGGTGCTGCCTGTGAACCAGGAGGTGAGTCCCCCCCCAAGACACAGCACCTGCCATGCCGGGATCTCGCTCTTCCAGCCTCCAGAGCTGTGAGAAATGAATGCCTGTTGTTCATAAGCTACTCAGGTTATAATATTGTGTTTTTGCAGCCTGAACAGACTAAGACAGAGGTAATGGTCAACAAGGTGGTTGTTTCTGGGGGCTGTTCCTCACTTAAAGTCGAAATGTGTGGTCACCATGAGAAGGCAGAGTGCTTGCCCAGCCGGGGGAACCGACATTGCATGGTTCCACGGGTAAAAACAAAAAAGACAGAATCATCAATGTCCGGTGAGAAAGGTACAAGGGAGTCTAGCATGCGGAGGTCCTTGGAGGCCATACAGAGTAGTTTGAAACTTGTTCAAACTGTAAGAGGGCAGCATGGAAGAATTTAAACAGAGGAGATGCTCCAGTGTTTTGGGGAGAATGAATTGTAGGGGACCAAGGACAGAATAAACAAGAATGAATGAGAAGGTGCTAAGGTTGTCTCAGCAGATGATGCTGCTGGCGGTAGAAACAGTGTCAACAAGCTTTGCTTTCAATATAGACACAACAGCATTTATTGAGTTATTTATCGTGATGTGAGGCATCATGGATCAAAGTATGAAATCTTCTATTAATATGTTGGTGATTTTGGCTCACGCCTGTAATCCTAGCACTCTGGGAGGCCGAGGTGGGCGGATCACTCAAGGTCGGGAGTTCAAAACCAGCCTCAGCAAGAGCAAGACCCCGTCTCTAACTAAAAATAGAAAGAAATTAATTGGCCAACTAAAAATATATAGGAAAAATTAGCTGGGCATGGTGGTGCATGCCTGTAGTCCCAGGTACTTGGGAGGCTGAGGCAGGTGGATTGCTTGAGCCCAGGAGTTAGAGGTTGCTGCGAGCTAGGCTGATGCCATGGAACTCACACTAGCCCAGGGAACAGAGTGAGACTCTGTCATATATATATATATATATAATATTTATAAAATTTATATATTATATTTATAACTTGTATATATATAAAATTTATATATTACATTTATATATTATATATATAATTTACATATATATTATTTACATATATATATATATATTTTTAGCTTGCTCAAATGTGAGACAGAAAGGAGGAGGGAGGAGTGAGGCTCGAAAGCTTGTAGCTGTCCCACTTCAAGAAATGGAGTTAGTCCCGTTATGCCATATGAACGTCACCACCGTTGACAACTTAAGCACTGCTGTGATGTCCAGTCCATGAGGCCACATCCTGTTGAAGATGACTGCACATGAGCACCAAGGTCAGGATTCATGGGAATGATGTTAGAAGTCTCACCATCACAAGGGACCATGTAAGAACTTTCAACAAGGAGGGGAGGGAGGCTGAAAACCAACAACCACCTGTTTAGCATGGATATTGTATTAGTGGTTCACTATGAGCACACCCTGCCAGGAACTCTCATCTATTTTATTTAATAATTGGGTTCTGAACTGCTTAAACACTGAGGCGTGGTGTGTGTGACTTCAGTACCAACCACTTCATGAGCTGAGATGTTGTGTGGATGGACGCCTTGTACATTGTGAGCCTCCACGCCCATAGCATGGACTACAATCAGAATACAGGCAATTTCTCATTATTCACAATAAGGATGTTCTATAAAGTCACCATGGATAATGAATTAGTGAACCACTAAGTCTCTTTTCCTGGAGAAATGCAGAGTTTGGTTCCTTGTAGACTCCGGTCACAACACTTTTTATTTTTTTTTTATTTTTATTTTTTTTTTTGAGACAGAGTCTCACTTTATTGCCCAGGCTAGAGTGAGTGCCGTGGCATCAGCCAACCTCAAACTCCTGGGCTCAAGCAATCCTGCTGCCTCAGCCTCCCAAGTAGCTGGGACTACAGGCATGTGCCACCATGCCCGGCTAATTTTTTCTATATGTATTTTAGTTGGCCAATTAATTTCTTTCTATTTATAGTAGAGATGGGGTCTCGCTCTTGCTCAGGCTGGTCTCGAACTCCTGAGCTCAAACGATCCGCCCACCTCGGCCTCCCAGAGAGCTAGGATTACAGGCTTGAGCCACCGCGCCCGGCCCGGTCACAACACTTTTATCCACGGATCAACACAGAATCTTGTTCTACGTGTGTTTCTGTTTGCAGATGATTTATTTAATGCATGCTGTTGATTTGTTAACCCTGAACACATGGCCCAGAGCACCACAACTCATGCCTGAATGATACTTACCTAACACGTGTATATTTTCAGTAAGGCACATCACATCCTTCTTGTGCTTAAAGACACTACACAGAACTGCTATGCCATGCTTTGGTGCCATTTTCAACAGCAATATCACCAAGAGAAAGTATAAATTCTAAACAAACAAACAAAAAAATATAGCATGATATCAAGGGCAAGTGGGACGCTTGATTTGAAAGCTAAAAAAGAAGGAGAGAGAGAGAGAGAGAGAGAAACCACTGCGTTGTTCAACCTCAGATGAGAACATGAGTCTCAAGTGGCTCAAATTTTTCACTGCTCTTTTCATGTCTACGACTGATGGCAAAAATCACCACTGGTATTGATTCGGGGGACAAAAATAAATTTGATCCCAAGGGCAAATTTGCAGACACAGAATCCAAATACAATGAGGATTGACTGTATGGCACTCCTTGACAAAGTAGTGAAGTGCAAAAATATGAATTTACAGAAGTGCCCAGTGTTAAAAATGAAAAAATAAATCCCACTAGTGCTCTAAATAGATCTCTGTTTTGCAAGCCCCTCAACACGCATTAGACATTAGAGATAAAATATGACCCTGATGGGAATGGTAGACAGCAACAACGCACACAAAAATAACAAAGTATTTCAACCACATAAGCGCATGGATGCAGAATTGGTGGTTGACTGACACGTTTGAACAGAAGAGAATTTTAAACGACAGAGGTAGGATGTTCTGGCATTTAGAATTCAGCATCAGGACACTCCTACCGGAGGTGGTAGGTGATGAATTTGGAAAGACAGATCAGAGAATGGGAATTTATAAAGCACCTGCCATTTTCTGGCTACCCTGAGGGCAATCTGTCAAATACCCAAAATGTCATGGCATTTTCCAATTCAGAGGTTAAATATCCACCCCCAGGCCAGGTTGGAAAACTATATTTGAATCTTCTAAAATCCAGTTATAGTTCCTTGCTGTCTGATCAGTAAAGTTTGACCAGCTGTCTTCCCGTTTTCTTGACCAGCTTTTCTTCCCAAGAAAAGATGTCACTAAGCTTCTCTGTCTTCATTGTTTGTTATTTAGGGTCGGCCATGCTTTTTATTGCTTTACTGTGATATTTCCCTTCCCAAGTCTATAAGAAGCAGCACTCTTCAAAATCCACATCTGCAGCAGAGTGAAATCTTAGTTTTTTTCTCTTGAGTCCAGCATGGACCTTCGTATTTAAGTATTTTCTTTTCCTTCTCAAGAACTCACTATTCACAGCAATCAATGTGCCTGACTAGAGTTCTTCTGGTATCTGTGCTCAGGCTATGGGATGTGAGTGAGTGCAGAAAAAGTTTGGGAGAGACAGACACCACCAGGAGCTGGGGACAGCAGTCTGCTCCCAGGATGGGATGTGAATGGATGAGTCTTAGAGTTAATTAAAAAAAAATAGAGGTTCTGTGCTCCTTTGAAAACAAATACTAGCATGATGCCATTTTCTGAACATTGGGTTAGTCCATGTCATCAGGGTAGCCATGTGCACAGTGACATTACATTAGACACACGACTGTGTCATTTTAGCATGGGAATCTTCCTTTCCTTCTTCATTATCCAAATATATCTTGCAAAGTGTGTTTTAGAGATTTGGGGTTTTTTAATAAAATCTTCTACAGGACCACCATGTGTTCGGTCACTTTCAAAAATTACCATGTTTTAAAGTTTGCATGTAACAACAACTACAAAAATTGCAATCAGGGCGCCGTGGCTCATGCCTGTAAACCTAACATTGTGGGAGGCCCAGGTGGGAGGATTGCTTGAGCTCTTGAGTTCGAGACCAGTCTGAGCAACAGTGAGACCCCGTCTCTACCAAAAATAGAAAAATTAGCCAGTCATGGTAATGTGCACCTGTAGTCCCAGCTACTTGGAGGCTGAGGCAGGAGGGTCGCTTGAGCCCAGGAGTTTGAGGTTACAGTGAGCTAAGATGATGCCACTGCACTCTACCCAAGGAGACAGAGTGAGACTCTGTTCCCAACAACAACAAAAAAAGGAAACACAATCTAATCTCCATGCCTTTCTTTATTTGAAGGAACCATCCTTAATAGAAGCGAGCAACCATACAAAGAGTGAGTCCTGGCTTTGTACAGTTGACTCAGGATTTGCATCTGAGCAACATGATCTTTAAGGTTCCTTTCTAGTCATGATCTATCTCACTGTGCAGACTGTTGCCATGAAGTGATATATTATCCCATAGCTCTAGAGCTGTGCTGCGAGTCTTGCATCAGAACCAAGTCCACCCTCTTATAACATGCAAAGCATCTTTGGGAGAAGGAAATCAGTAAAATCAGTAGCACCGTTCAACAACAGCCCTTTAGTACTGGCTTCTGCTCAGAATCAAGACCTCATAATCAAGTTAAATTCCCAGCATTCTTCCATAGTTCTTCTTCTTTTTCTCCAACCCCAGGAAACAAATGTTGTGGAAATGCAAGATGATGATATTTTTTAGGATGATAACATCGTATTCGCTCTAATTATAGGGAAAAAAATAGTGCTACGTTGGCTCATCAATTGCTTTTTTTTAATTAATTAATTTTTTTAGCATATTATGGGGGTACAAGTGTTAAGGTTACATATATTGCTCATGCCCCCCTTCCCCTCGAGTAAGAGCTTCAAGCATGTCCATCCCCCCCACGTTGCACATCTTACTTGTTGTGGTTGTATATACCCAACCCTCCTCCCCCCTCCCACCCTCCCGACACCCGATAAATGTTACTCCTATGTGTCCACTAAGGTGTTGATCCGTTAATACCAATTTGCTGGTGAGCGCATGCGGTGCTTGTTTTTCCATTCTTGAGATACTTCACTTAATAGAATGGGTTCCAGCTCTATCCAGGAATATACGAGAGGTGCTATATCACCATTGTTTCTTAAAGCTGAGTAGTATTCCATGGTATACATATACCACATTTTATTAATCCACTCACGAATTGATGGGCACTTGGGTTGTTTCCATAGCTTTGCAATTGTGAATTGTGCTGCCGTAAACATTGGAGTGCATTGCAGAATTGTTAGTAACACTGTCAGCAGTTAGATACTAAGAATGACCTCTCCAAAGACCTTCACCCTGGTAGTGTGGGCGTCATGTGTGAGTCAAGTGAGTTAGCACTCCAATAACTAGGTTATTTTATATTGCAAAATGGGGAATGTCTGAGTGATGTCGTTTAAGCACAGGAGCCCTTAAAAGCTGACAATTTTCTTTGGCTTATCACAAAAGGTGAGGTCAGAGAGGTAAAAAGCATGCAAAAGGTTTGTTTGTCTAGCTCTGGCTTCGAAGATACAAGGGACAAGAGATTTTGAGTAAGAATTCTTGTGCACCTAGGCATGTAAGTTGCAGGTGTACACCAGCTTGAATGCATAACTGTGGGAAGAAAATATGACAGTAAATTTCTTGGAATCAAGGTTACATTGTTCTTCTCTGAGGATCACTCCCCACTTTATATATATGATATCTAATTTGTTCTGAACTAGTAAATGTGCACATCGTGTTCTGCAAGGCTCTGTGTTAACTCTATCATAGGGAAATTTATTATTCTCTCTTTGTTGTGTTTGTAGAGTAGCTAACAGCGGCATATATATATATATATATATATATATATATATATATATATATCTTTTGATGAAGCCATTCAAATCTAGGTAAGTAAAAATAGAATAAGGTCCTGAACTTCATTTTCTGGAAAAGTTAGTGCCTAGATAATAAAATTCGTATCTGTGGATGGAACTGCTTCTTCGAAAATGAAAGTTCTCTTAAACTGCTCCACATCTGTCAAAACTGGGTCAGTAATTCTCAAGTTTCTGTGCCCCAAGCCTGTGTCATCTACAGTCTATTTTCTATGTGTGCAATCTTTCTAATCTATCAATGGACTAAGAGAACAAAGACATTGACATTGTGTATGTAAATATTAATATGCATTTTATTAGTTTGGGAGAGAATTATGATAGCCCCCAAAAGGTATTGAAATGGATTAGAGCGGTGTGTGACGTTCTGTAGATTGAATGATGTCCACGGGGCACGCAGATTTGTTTTTCAACACGTCTTTGTAAACCGTGCTTTGCGTTTCTGTTCAAACTATCTGACGGCACAGATAATAAAGCTAGGAAATGCCTTCTACAGAGAAGGACTCTGTTCATCTTTTACTGTTATGATTAGATGGAGTGCAGATAAGGCTTGGGGCTCATTCCTTCCTCAGACATCGAATTGGGTACACACTATATATACCTCAAGGGCTGATGGAGAACTTGTGTGCAGTAACTTCTAAGTCCCTATTCCAGATATTTCATAAAAGTGGAGTCAACCAGAATTCTTCCTTCTGTGTCTGGCTGTTTTAACTTAGGACTGAATCTCAGAAGCGACATTACCTTCACGTATATCTTGCTTTCGTTCTTGGTCACAAGACTGACTCTGATAAAATACAGAAAGGGGTCCAAAAGGTATACATGCTAGGAGGTGAGAAATTGTAAGTGCCCATCTTAGAGGGGATATCTCTTGAACTGTCCTTGTTTCTTTTAGTGAAGTCAATTCTCTTGACCAAAGTCTTCTCAGAGGAACAACAGATATTTAGACAAGACCACACATTCTCAGTTTGTACCTGTCGTTCTGATGTAATTTTAAATAGCAACTTTTTACTCTCAAAAGCATCCTGATTTGTATGATGAATTGTATGCTGCTATCTGGGTGCTTTAGGATTGGCTTACTTCTACTGTTATTTTCATATGGAAATATGAAAAAAGTACCTTTAATATCCCTTCCTCCTAACTTCATGTCTGCAAGCAGAAATGTCACGTTGTGTAGCTTGCTGGTGATTAACAAACTCCATGGGCTCCCTATTGAAGAAATTCCAGGCTTGGTAGTTGTCAGCTGAATGGTATTTTGTGAGTAAACTTTCTACATTGATGAGGTGGGAAGTGATTTTATAATTTTATTATTGATATTTTTTACTTGTACAAAAAGTCCATGGCGTAAGTAGAATATTAATAGGTATTTAAATGCCACTCTGTCAATTGGTTTACCTGTTTATCTACTTGTCTGCCTCCCACACAACTTCCTTTCTCATTTTGCAGAGGCATGAGACTGTCACATAAAACCATTGCCTTCATAATTACCGCTGGTCCTTTCTAGACACCTATGCACATACCTGTGTACCGTTACCCTTTGTGGATATAACTGTATCTGCCCAAACCTTCCTTTTCCTTCCCTGTGTTCACAACTGCTTGCATTTCCCAGAGAATTCTGCCGTTGGAAGTGTTACGAACCCAGATGTGTCATTAATCCCTTCGGGACAAGAGGTGAACGGAGCTTAAGTGGTTTGCTTAACGTCGAAAATTTTGGACCACAGACAGTAATGACAGCCATGTCCTGTGCCCTCAACACATTGTTTCTGTGACAATATCCATAATCCTTCTCCACTGGCTGATGCGAAAAAATTAATTCTACTAAGAAATGAGGTCATGCCACGCATTACCCTGTGGGTGCTTTAATTTTAGATATGAAATCTAAAGGTAGGAGAGAGAAAAAGAATCTTATAGCCTCTATGTTGTTGTATGCAGTTTGGTCCTGTTAAATTATAATGTTTACATATTAGTTGTTGTTTTATTTTCTTCCGTTGGATAGTAGATATACATTTACACAGGTTTGCTAAAAATTAAATATAGTCAAAGCACCGAGGCACATACAACAAAGTAGAAAATGAGTGGAATGAAATGAAATACTATCCTAAGGCTGAAAAAATATTTTCTGGTGAGAAGTAAACTTTCTAACCGCTATGTGCTGATGATGGCTAGGATAATCTATCCCCTGAAACTTAGACTCATATAGGTAACTGGTTTCTTGATGTAGCTCAGTAATACCATTTTAAACTTAAAGCAGTCAAAGCATTTCTCCTATAAACTTGCCCTTTCTTAATCTCAGAATATATCACCATTGCATGTAAAATGAGTACACAGAAAAACTGAAGTCCATGAGTTCTCCTTTCTCCACTCTACACCCTAATTCCCTATGGTTCTTGGTATATAATATATGCTCAATTAAACACCAGTTGAAGGAATGAGTCTGGCAGTTTGAAACGGCAGGACCCACATGGTATCCAAATCTAGGCATATGTGGAATAACAGATTATACCTTTTTTTTTTAATGAACAGCCAAGGTTATAACCACAGAATGAAAATCCACAAGGTACCAACGCAAAACAAGAAACATCAACAACAATTTATGGAACAATTGATAAGTTCTGGCCACAAGTTTCCCACAGTCTGGGATTTGCAACCCACCTGGGCTGTTTTAGATTATTTTATTTCTGTAATTCCACAACATTCCTGCTATTTTTTTTTCCAAGTGGCAAATTGCTTTTCCAAGAAGCGAGCAACTCAAAAATAGAAACGAAAGAAGAAATTTTCAATGTTCAAAGTCAAAACTTAAAGAAAAAAATTGGAAGTTCTTAAGAAAAAAAATGTTTTCTTGTACATTTTTATTTTATTTCAAGAAAATATAAAGGTACAAACAACTTCGGTTACATTTTATATCTTTGCCTCTCCCTAGCAAGGGTTAGAGAATTGTGTTAAAAAAATCAAAGTTCCTAAATTGAGTCATAGATAAAAGTAGCCAACATGCCTCATTGAGAACTCCCTGTCTTCTGCTGGTTGTTAATACAATGTTTCACAATGTTTCATCTCAGGTTACATAAGTTCCTCTAATGCTATTTAATCTTATCAACAAGTCCATTCAGTAAACAGCTCAGATAGAATCATTGGGATTAATGATACTATTGTTCCTAATTCTCCCCGGGAGATAATTAGTTTAATACTAGTCAACTAAGGGGAAGAATTGACAGAATTTGAACTCAATCTTTCCTTTCCCAACCTGGTGGGCAGGAGCCATTAATGGGTTCCCATATGATGTTTACACATCAAAGAGGGAAGGTTGGTGGAAGCGAAGTCATTTGTGAAACTGCTATTGTGAGCGCATTTTAAACTGTTGTTTGCTAATCTATCTTAAATGATGTTGAATGTCAGGCCTTATAAGCTTTCTCTTTGTTTTTATTTTTATTTTTTGGGGGGGAGGGGGTCAAAATTCTGTGTCAGTGTTAAAAATATTTTCACCATTAAGCGTTTTCTGTCATGTTTGTGGCATATAAAAGCATTAACAATGGACCCACAAGAAACAAAGAAAATAATGATAAACCAGTCCAAAAGAGCAATGCTTTGTAAAGTATTAAAATATCCATTTTCAGGCAGATGTGATAATGCCTTATGTAACGTGATGAGAGTAACTCCTTTTAAACCTAAATCCACAGCCCTCTAAAAATAAATTACAAAGTAAGCTGTCATATTGAGGGCAAATTACTTGTTTCCTGTAGGATTGAATATTCTTGGGAGTCCTTGGAAGCCTACCTTATGGGAAAAGACTTTGTACACAAAGCAAATATAGATTTGACAGAACCATGCCAAAAACCACGTGTCAAACATTTATTTCCTTGTGTATACTTTCCCTTTTTCAAAAAAAAAAGATTTATGGATTTATGATTATGGCATTATTAGTTACATCATATATAAATTGTATTATAATCATAGAATTAATTTGACTTGAATTACCTGTAATTTCTTTGTGTCCCTGGTATGATCATAACTACAAGAAATGTGAACTGCATAGGACTCAAAGCTATTTACGGAGCTGGGGAGGTGCTGTCTCAGTATGTAAATAGTTAGCAACAACGTATTTATTATGTATTTCAAAGTAGCTAGAAGACTTGAAATGTAACCAACACATAGAAATGATAAATTCTCAAACAACCTGACTTTATCATTACACCTTCTATGCATGTTACAAATACTCAAAGTTACCACCATCCATATGTAAAATCTTTTATATCAATTAACAAAATGCAATAGCAGTGCCGTGCATTTATAGATGGATATATTTGTAGGTGATGCATTTGTAGATTAGCTGATTGCAGTTGCTGATTTCACTATAAACCTTTGACACAGGTTGAACTGGTAAAAGTATTATCCATCTAGCAGACAGTCTTAGGATTCAAGTGACGATTTGACTTGGCCTCGTGGGAAGGTTGCAGGAAAATCTGAACTCGAGTCCTCAGGTTCCTATTACAGAAAGATTTCCACTCATCCACGCTGACTTCTTCCTTTACTTTTTAAAATAAACTTTTAATGGTGGAATAGTTTTAAAAAGACAGAAAAGTTATGGTGATAGTTCAGCGAGTTTCCATATAAAATCTTCCGTCAGCTCTGCATAACATTAACATCTTGCATCACCATAGTGCACAGTCAACGCTAAAAACCTAACACTGGTAACAGGCTATTAATGAGCCCACAGACATTATGCTAGAGTTATGCTATCTTATTAAATATATAAATATGTGCCAGCCATTTACCATATGCCCAGGTAGTATATTAGCTAAATAAATCCTCACAGCAACAGGTGGATATGTTGGAATTGAGGCCGATAGAGCTAAATTAATCATCTCAAGTTTGGATGTTTTGTACTTGGCTGAAACAAGATTGAAAACGAAGATACTGTAATCAAAGTCAGTATACACCTAACTTATCTGCCATGTTGTTTTTTTTTCCATTACGAGCAAAAAATATCTTTGCAGCTGAATTTGGTTTCTTTCTTTCAAATCGCTTTCTGATTTAAGACAATTCTGTATCACCTTAAAACCCTAAATGACCCACAAAGCGCCTCACCTACAAAAACTCTCAAAATTGCATGGGTTGGATTTTAACAGCAAGAAGCATGTCTTCGATGTTTATTTGTTCATTTAAAGCAGAAATGAGTTCTAGATAAATTTGAAGAGACATCTTGCGATGACTGAACTTAATGAAACAATTTATACCATCTCTTTCTCATCTAAACACCCGAGCATGAATAAATACCAGCTGAAGGTAATTATTAGCAGGGCCCTTCTTATGTAAGGTATATTTATTTTGAAGGATGAGTTTGGCAGCTATATTATAATGAGGGAATTTTTTAAACCCTAAACATGCCACAAAAATAGAGTTCACTGATTTCATATCCATGGGGGAAAATATCTATTCTATGGAACCCTATTTTAAAAAGGTGATTTTCCCTTTGAATAATAATTCAGTGTTTGGAAGATGATATTGTTGACTTTTTTCTATAAAATATTACTTTTCTTATAACCACATGAGTTGACACATCAAAAAACAGGAATGAGGCTTTCGAAATGTCAGTAGTCACTAAGTCCATACAAATCCATGATTGAGGGCAAATTTGTGGGCCACCTTCAAAAACTGACAATTATTGAACTAATAGATATATTTTATTAAATCCCATTAAACAACTATTTGTTTAAATGTAAAATTTCACCATTTTCACACCATACATTTGATCTTTGACTTAAACTAGCATTCTTTTTTAGTTCAGGATTAATACATTCAAAACCCAGTCTCTTTTCAAGATATTACAACATTTGTTCCTGCAATATTTTTCCCACTACTTTGCTGTGTTGATAAAGACACTCTGGTTTTTGAAAAAGATCAGAAATTCTTCTGATGGATTAAAGAAAATAGAAAGTGAATGTATATTAGGAATGTCACCCCTAATTCTCTCTTTCCATCCAAACAACCTGTGATGAAATTTCTGTATTGGTGTTTGCTTCCCTCATTGCAAACGTTTACACCCAGAGAAGGACCTAAACTTGTTTGATTGATAACTAGTGTCCTTTATATATGTTACCTAAGACCACACTGAAACCCAGGCTATATCTTAATTGTCATGTACAGGGTTTTGGGTCATAGCCTATACTTTTGTTGGTCTTTTCTCTTTACTTTCATATTTATTATGTCTTTTCTTTATATAATAGCTCTTAGGGAAATGTTAGAATACTATATAAAAAAGACCAACATCCTGGCTTATATGATTCAAATACTTGTTTTTATACAGGCTGTCCCCAAAGCCACAATGCACAGGGAGAATGGGAAATTATACCTCAATGTACCTTTATTTGCAAAACATCCATTACAGAATCTTGCAAAATTTTTCATCTGTGTGGAGACTTTTGGGACACCCTGTGTAGTCTCTAGAAAGGCTGTGAAAACCACAACTAAAAAAAATCGATCTTGGATATGTTTTTCCCCAAGTAAAATCTGGATTTTGTTTTTGTTTGTTTGTTTTTCATTTTGTACACTTTTGTGTGCTGACAGACCCCGGAAGAGAAGGATGGTTGCCTTGGCATCTCTGAGAGGGAACCTAATGGCAAAAGTCTAAGGAAAAATAAAAACTTTTGCCGATAACATCACTCCCTACCTGGGCAATTGGAGCCAGCTGATCTTCCCAGCAAAAGACTCTCTCCTGAGCGCAGCCGGGCGCAGTTAGTGAGTCCTTGTTGTCGGAAACGTACCTAAAATAGCTCACGAGCTGTCAGCCTGCCACTGTGGAGAGATGACACGTTGTGACAGCTACCTATTTGTTGTTTTTGGAGTTTGCATTGCCTTCTGACAGGTGCCCTTTAAGGTATTATGTGTTTGGGTTCTTTCCATCGGCTATTTCCACGGGAGTTAATTTTCTGGTTTAGTTCCTGACGCCAGATTCTGGGTTGGTCTTAGAAGGAAGTCTTCAGGCACATGGAGAATGCTGATGATGATGGAGTTATACACACTCTCACAATGGTAAAACCGGAACACAGACGCATAAAGCTCTCCTAGTGCAGAGAAAACCATGTGCGAGTTAGAAAAATTATATCTTTTGACAATCAATATCCTTTAGACTTTGTAAAAAATATGATCTCATTATTAATGAGCCAAGGTAATCCTGGTGGCAAAAGACTCAGAATATTTCTTCCTACCTACGGTTATGGAAGGTTCTGATTATACATTAAAAGATTGTCACTATCATCAAGAAAAATCAGTCCAATTGTCTGCGTATGTTACCTAAAAGTGATACAACATAAATTTCCATCTTTATCCAATCCTTCCATTATTAATTTAATGAATTTGATGCGCACAAGCAGATGTTTATGAACATCTGGCCATAATATTTATTGAATATAAATATTGTGAGAGCTTTGTTTTGGGAGTTATACAATACATGGTGTTACAGAATCCGACTCGAATTCCAGGAACGATTTAGGAATATAAAAATCACTTTAAACAATAGTTTTGTTTTACAGCGAGGCATATGTGTGTGGAATAATGCAAATGAAAAGTGGTAAAATCATAACGAGTTTGAATTCTGTGGCTTGAGAGGGAGGATTCAAGGAGTCTCACTGATATATTTCTTGGTGAGAGCATTTCAGTCCTTCACTTGTGGTAATTAATAAAAAAATGACTCATTTTCCCCATCACCTCTCCTCTCTGCATGGCTCTGTCAAAATATCCTCACATTTGGAGATGGGTTGCTTTTGTGAGGGCTTATAACGAATATTAGATACTTAAGCATTGCTGTTAATTTTCATTAAAAGGAAAAGAAATCTATTGTTAAAAAGTCAAAGGTTTTCTCAAGCTTTCACTTGAACTAATGTCCCAATTGCATATCTTGCTTTGTGATCTACATGTGAGTATTGTAAGAAAACTAATGGTGACTCAGTATATATATGTATACACACATATATATATGGATTAAAAACCAGAGAGAAATGGTTTGATCAAGTTTATAAATAAAACCATCTAATACATGTTCCTCATAATGGAAGATGTGGTTAAGACTGATGATTAGAGTTGAGTCTTGGAATCTATGACCCAGAGAGCCCTATGAACCCAATGGTGTCATAGATGAATTCAACCACAGAGCTGGCAGTTCTTTATAAAGCTCCCCAATGGGTTTAGCACTAGTTTTTCTGTGACAAATCTGATGTCTGAACTTTGACAAACTCCAGTGTCTTTTGGGGAATTTCTTAAAAAATCCCAATCACTTAGCCCCTGTGTTACCCATATAGGATCTGAACAAGGTGAGAAGTTTGGCATGGGCTAAGACAGATTGGGGGAAGTGGAGAGAGGAACATATCACCCTTGTGATAAAGATAGAAGCCAGGCTGAAGCATTCTATTGGTGGACAAGTGGGCTTTCCAGTCCTGAATCCCATAACTGGGTGTAGATATACTCCAAGGACAGGCAACAGGGCAGTGTTGAATGAAGACAGACGCCCCCCCCACACACACACACCTAACATGCTTATGTACGTAAAATAGGTCCCATGGGGAAGTGGAAGACAGGAGAGTTTGTGGCTCCTGCTGGCCTTGGGGTAGGGGGCAGAGAGGGAGAGGGATATAGAGAAACAGGAAATGATGGAGAGGAAAAAATAAAAAGGAATAAGAAGAAAGGAAGAAATGTACATTTGGCATTAAGACTACACGAGATATTCTGACTTTACATGTACTGGTACATATTTTTCTCTTTACATATACAAATATATGTGTGTGTGTATATATATATATATTTCTTTTTGTACATATCCATTGGAAGCTTAAAGGAATATTGATGGGAGGTCATGTTGTCTTATATATGTGCTCCTGGTTAATTTGGTCCTTTGGGAATATGTGGATTCTATCCATAAACTCAGTAAGCAACATAATTCTAAGATATTGGTTAAGTTACACAGTTTCCATTTTACATGTGCATTAATTCATGTTATTTATCATAATTGCAATAATTAAACCTGTTAATCTCACACTTTTCTGTATGTATTATATTTATCATTTTAGGAAAACAATGTGTTTGTTACCAAAAGGCAATGTACATGATTTTTAAGTGGTACACGCCCCACATGCTTCAGGTATAAATGATAAGGCAGAGATGATGAGAATTAAGTTGAAGTGACTTATTTCTTGATAATCACTTGAATCCCTATTGTAATTTTTCTTCCAAAGTCTCTCTTAACCATAAAGTAGGAGAAAAAGACATGCATTTTATCAACCTTCTTTAAAGTGGAGATCATTCTAAGATGCTCTTCAATCACAGCTCAGCAGAAAATGTTGCTAAGAATGTTGTTCTTTCAATCAGCACAACTTTGATTACACCAGTGAACAAAGCAAATGGCGTTTGTAGAAGTTTATCTCCTAATGCAGCGTGATAAGCAGTAATTGATAAAAATAATGTGATTGTGATAAATTGCACAAATGGAGTTGAGAACAGGAGGTTTGGGAAAGTTAATTTAGATAGAATGGAATAGAGACATTCTAGTAACTTGCTGATAGAAAATCTTTATTGTAAACTTCAGAGAAGAGTAAACTATGACAAATAGAATACTATAGAGAGAGAGGACCTTGGCTTAGATTATAGATCTATCACTTTGCTTTTTGTTTGGATTGGTGAAAAGAGGGTGATGGTAGTGGTAGGGGTTGGTTATCTTTAACAGGGAGTGAGATTTTGCTAAATGCCAAGTGCTCTTCTAAGTACTCTAGTATATACTCTAATTTAATCCTCATGTTTACCATGCAGTGTTATGTTAAGATAATATAATATATTGTTATGTTATGTGTGTTTCTTTGGGCCTTTTGCATTTATATGTTACATTATATTATGTCCTGGTGTGCTGTTAAGACTTGTTATGTTATATTGATGTGCTATGTTGTGTGGTGTTACTATGTTGTGCTGTGCTATGTTTCATTGCTATGCTATGTTGTTATGTGATGCTATTTTCATGGGCTAAATTATGTCTTCCTAAAATTGATATATTGGAAGCCATAACCCTCTAATGTGACTACTTTTTTTTTTTTTTTTTTTTACAGCAGGACATTTTTTTTTTTTTTTTTGTCTGTGGTTCCTAACTCTTGTTTCTCCTCCCAGTTCTGAAGTGAACACTATGGTGAATGACTTCTTACCTGTCTAAATTTCATGATTGTGTAAACGATTACAGAAGTCCAAACATATTATTCACCCTGAAATTTTAAAATCCAAAAATCAATCTAGTCTGTGAAAGTCTTGTCTCTTCCTTTCAATTTCCACCTATATCCAAGTCCTCAAAACTGGATTGGGTAAGGCAATGACCACAAATAATAAGAACTAGTAAGAGAGTATGAGCCTGAATAACTCGAATGCCAGGTCAAATAAAAGTGAGAGACTTTATTGAACGTTTGCTGATATGTAAATGAAAAACGAACAAACAAACAAAAAAACAAGATGCTCTGGGAAAAGATGCGAAAAAGAAAAAGATGTCAGTTTGATTCAGAAATATGATAAAAAGCTAATGCTTTCTTTAAAAAAACAATTTTTATTAAAAAAATTTCTCCAGCTTTATGGAGGTATAATTGACAAGTAAATATTGTATATATTTAAGGTGTACAAAGGGGTGTTTTGATATATGTACATGTCGTGAAATGATTATCACAATCAAGCTAATTAACACATTCATCACCTCACTTACTCACCTGTGTGTATGTGATGAGGATACTTAAGTTCTACTCTCTTAGCAAATTCCATGTACACAACACTGTGTTATTAACTTTAGTTGTCATCCTGTATATTAGATCTCTAGAACTTACTCTTCCTATAACTGAAGATCTGTGCCTTTTATCAACATTTCCCCATTTCTCCCAACCCCCTGGTAGCCACCATTCTGCTATCTGCTCCTAGGAGTTCAGCTTTTTTTATAGATCCCACATTTAAGCGAGATCGTGCAGTAGTTGTTTTTCTGTGACTGGCTTATGTTTATAACATAATGTCCTCCAGATTCACGCATGTTACTGCAAATGACAGGATTGCATCCTTTTTTACTCCTGAATAGCATTCCATTGCGTATATAGACCACATTTTCTCTTTTTAATTTATCCCCCAATGGATGTAAATGTGTTTCTCTATCTTGGCTATAGTGACTAATGCTGTCATGAACACAGGGGTATAGGTGTCTCTTCCACACACTGCTTTTATTTCCTTGAGATATGTACTCAAAAGTGGGAATTCTGGATCATGTGATAGTGCCATTTTTAATTTTTTGAGAAAGTTCCATACCATTTTCCATAATGGCTGTACTAAGTTACATACCCACTAACACCACCACCAAAAACAACAACTAAAAAATAAAAATCCCACAATTTAAAAATTACTATAGATAAACATTAAGCATAAGAAGAGATCCTTTTAAGGAGGGAAATTTTCCCTAGTTCTTCAGCTATTTCTACTTCACAGTATTAATGACTTTTATTGTTGTTGACACATTTTATATATATGACTTTTATCACTATGCATATATAAACATGTGCACGGGATTGTTATTAATTTTCCTTTGATCTGGGACCATCAAAGTTCACTGATGCTTCTTCTGACTGAGGCTGCAACTTGACTATACAGTGAGACTGGATCTTTTGCAAAGGTTGTTACCCCAGGTGGATCCTTAATCTGACTTTAATAATTCATTAAAATGTAGATTTGCTTCCTATTTCTTTTACTTTCACACAAGCCACATGGACGTTGAGATTTAGTTTGACCAACAGAAATATATTCCTGTAAATCTTATGTCACAACCCCCAAACAACTGTTTTTTATTATTTTTGGTGGGGTGGACAGGGTCTCTTTCCTTTGCCCATGCTAGTCACTATGCCTAGCTAAGTTTTTCTTTTTATTTTTATTTATTTATTCTTTTTTGTAGAAAAAGGGTCTTGCTATGTTGCCCATTCTCAGGTCGCAGGCCTCATGCGATCCTCCCACCTCAGCTTCCCACAGTGCTCGGATTACAGGCGTGAGCCACTGCATCTGGCCCAAAATAACTGTTTTCTAAAGTCACTGTCTGCAAAGGTACAGGCAAGAAGAATATATGGAGTGCCCACTTTGTAACCGAGCCAGGAAAGGCCCCTGAGATTAGCCACAAAAGGCAAAACCCACAATAAACACACCTGAAAGCTGAGTTCTGGAAAAAAAAAATAATAATAAAATAAATAAATAATGAGATAAAATATCCTGGACTCAACAATTTTAGGCTAATGGTGTGTGTTGGTTATCGTTGGTTACTTTGAGAAGCATTGGAAGAAACTTGACAACACAGGGTTTTTAATCGCGCTTGCTAAGAGAGGAGAACTTGATATGACCTTTCTCTTCTAGCCAAGTCAAAAGCAGGTCAGGCAGAAAGATCAACCACCGGTGCTTCTTCTCACTTCCCTCCTGGGAATAATAGCAATGCTTTTGTGGGTTACAACCAGGGAGCTGTTCCATTCCACAGGCAGCAAGATCTTTAAGGGGGAAAATTGTCCGTGGATCTGCCAACTGAAGAACATTATGCAAATCCCACTAGCATTCAGGGGGGTTCATTTGCATATGTACAGGTATGTTGCAAAAACCACTTAACTGCATTCCAGGGCTTCGTAAACATGAATATTTGCACTAAAAATTATTTCCCTATTGAGCTTGTATGTCTCCTCAAATAGTGGGGACTTAATTTTGCAGGCAATGCAATGTGACAAGGTAACAATCTGCCAAAAAGTATAAATGGAAACTTGAAAGATAGTGCCTTATAGAGGTGTTCCAAAAAAAAAAAAAAAAAAAAAACAGATATCTCTTTACATACTCGTGGCATAATGTATTAATGTCTTTGTGATATATTTAAAATAAAAAATAAAATGTATTTCAAAAGTTCTTATATTTATATGTATAGTTGTGTATTATGCACACAGAGATTTCTAAAATGCATATGAATATATATACATAGATAAATGTGATAGATAAGGGACTGTATTATATAGAACCAGTGTTGTATGTATTAGAGGTCCCAGTTGTACCCCCAAAGAGTGTTAATTATTTCTAGCACAAAAAGAGAGAGAGGGGGAGGAAAGCAAGAAAAGAAAAATTTATATACTTATACATACATGCAAAACACACGAGTATACTGTATGTACATGTAGCATACGCATATATTTGTAACAAATATATAGAACATGAGTTAGACATATAAATGTACACATATATTGGAATATATAAAAGAACATAATGCATAAAATCAGAGCTGGGAGATGTGATTTTCTACAGTTTTAGAAGAGTAATTTAAAATATAGATCTTTAAGTGGGATACAGGTTGTCTTTAAAACTGTAAACATAGTAAACACACTGCTTTTGAATACCAAAGACTGGTATCTATTCAACACCGTGCTTAATGGACCGAAAAGAGAAAAGAAAAAAAACAAATCCCGTATGTATTTCAAGCACTTTTCTCTTAAAATCATGCATAGAAAATTCCAAGCCAAGTCTTTTGAAATAAAGACTGTGTCTCTCAGGGATATCAGAAAGGACAACTGGCTGTCTAGAGGAAATTGTGAGTATTCTAATAAACAGATCACAGATAACCCTGTTGCCACCAGCAACCCACACACTGAAATAGGGAACTGCACTGGATTGCAGAATAAAAAAATTATAATAATCTCGTGCTGCCCCAGTGTTCAACTTTCCTGCCTCACAGTGACTCTGGTAACTTCCCACTGCATCTCAATCCAAGCTCAGTAAAAGGCCACCAAAACTTTCAATGGGAAATCAAGCAAGTATATTTAGAGCTAACAGTGTGAAGAAAAATATCTAAACAATTCTTTCGCAGACCACACATAATTTAGAAATTTTAGATTTGTTGATGCTGCCTTCTTGACTTTGCAAAAAATTTAAGAGCTAGCGCAATGGGCTCGAATACTCATAGGTTAGTGATTGATTTGAAATGTGAGTCTCTTAGCCTTGGTTCCTGGGCAAATGGGAAGACAGGAGGTGCTCAGCAAGGCAGAGAGAATAAGAAATGAGAAGGCATGCAATGTACACCTGCACATGCTAATTCAGCTAGGAAGGACGTATTTTCTAGAAGTTTCTACAAATAGAAGGTAGTTTGTAGGAAGATGCTATCACTCAGTCTCTGAAAAGAAGTCTTGATGATTGATAGATGGGTTCACTTTTGAAACCAGTTTTGGTGTTCCTTGCAGCTACGAGCAAAAAATAATGAATCATTTTTCCTCTCGAATTTGGAGCCAACGGCCTTCTTATCCTCAGAAATTTCCAGTGTATAGCAACGTAGACTCTCAATCTCCTTCATCTATTATTCCTCCTTCTCCTGGAGTCCATAAATCCGTAATCTCTTAAATTGCCTACCCAAATTGGTTTGACCTCCGCCTCTCAATCTACCCTCTACGCAGATGAGGCATCTGAGGTTCAAAGTAAACCAAACACTCCTACCTCTAGAAAAAGTTTTGGTGATCATTTGAAGATTATTTGTAGGTTAAAGTTTTTATGGTGTTGCTGGACATGAACTTTAATGAGCATTTTCACGTCCAACAAAACCCCCACATTCCTCATTATAGATACCTTTCCTGACCTGATCTTAAATTTCTTGCAAAATCGAGATGGCAACACCAACAAATCTAAAATTTCAAAATTATGGATTGTCTGTGAAAGAATTCAGATATTTGTTTCTCTTTACATTGTCCTTATGATAAACGTAGATAAAACCAATGCATTGGGCTATAACTACTATAAGAGGTGATAAATGTTACTTTAAAAATATTCATTTCTTAGGAAGAATACAGGTTAATAAACGTTCGTGTTTATAATCTGTATGCATTCAAGAGAGTTTGAACGTATATGTATGTTTATAGTCTATGTGTGTTTATGCTTATAATCTATATGCAGTATTTTAGTTTTCTATTTATAAATAACAACAAAATCACTTGGATTTTTACCCAATATCTATGTCACTCTTTCTTTTCAGTTAATGACTCAAGGTCTTTATCCAGCTCTGCCCAGTAGAACAGACTGTATTTCCCAGCTGCTTTTGTGGCTGAGTGAGCCCATGTAACCACATTCTGGCTAAATGAATGAGTTTTCTGATAAATCTTTTAAAGTAGAAGTTTCCAGAAAACTTTTAAAGTAGAAGTATGTGCTTCTCATGGATCCTTCCGGAACTGGGGCTTGAGGATGTACTGTAAAGTGGTAAAATGAATTCTCCCATGCTTTTTCTCTGCAAAGTAATTTATTGTAGCCTATGTTTCTATGGTTACAGTTGAGTATAAATAGTTTGATAATAAGAATCTTACCATTCAGCAGGTATATGATATTCACATCCCATGATATAATAAATATAATGTATAGGTATGTCTGGACAATCATCCCTAAGTTTTTTTTGGAATTGGAGTGTTCCATTATGGAAGATAGTTTGAAAGAATACTGCAGTTGATACACATTCTATTTTCAGAGTCAAAATTTAAGTCATATGTACACTTTGTAACTTCTTGCTTCTATAAATGAGATTAACTAGGTCAACTCTTTAAATATCTGCATACAACAGATCGGTAAATGTTTGGGATCTCATACCACAGTAGAATGAGGTATGCATAATTTTAAAAAAAAATAATAAAATTGTGCTCTGGTTGCAATGCTAACCTAGTGTACAGAAAGCATTATTTTCTTACATATGCAACAATGTTGTTGTTGTTTTTGTCTATATAGTTGAGCAATTTGAACTATCACGATATAGATTGGCTTAATTTAAATGTAAAGGTAAAAATATTGAGATATGTTTGAGGTTACTCAACTGTTTAATGGAACCTCAGAATGTTTAGTCCTTTCTGAGACGCGTACATAGACACAAAAATGACAACTGACTCTAGAAGGTTCGATTCATGAAGAGAATGAAATTGCAAGGGAGCAAAGCCTTTGGTAGTATCAGCAATTTATAGGAGGTTTATATAAATATATATAAGGCTGAGTGTAGTGGCTCACGCCTGTAATCCTAGCACTCTGGGAGGCCCAGGCGGGCGGATCGCTCGAGGTCAGGAGTTGAAACCAGACTGAGCAAGCCCCTGTCTCTACTAAAAATAGAAGGAAATTAATTGACCAACTAAAAATATATATAGAAAAAAATTAGCTGGGCATGGTGGCACATGCCTGTAGTCCTGGCTACTTGGGAGGCTGAGGCAGCAGGATTGCTTGAGCCCAGGAGATTGAGGTTGCTGTGAGCTAGGCTGACGCCATGGTACTCACTCTAACCTGGGCAAAAAAGTGACACTCTGTCTAAATATATATATATATATATATATATATATTTATATATATATATATTGCATATGGCAGAATCATTGGTGGGTTCTTTGCATTCTCTCATGTCCAAATGTCCTTCCAGCTCCAAACAGGACTCTCCTGTTCATTGCCAATTTTTTCCTCAAGACTCCAGCCAAACATTCTTATTGCTAACTACCTATGGTTTTTGTTCATGAAAGATGAGGGATGGACATGCCCTGGAAAGGCTAGGAAATGAAATGAGTGTGCATGGTGTCACAAAGTGGATGGTTAGTGCATATTCCTAGGGCGAAGTACTGTGTTAATGAGTGACTCGTGCAAGTTGTGGATGGCAAATCTGCCATTGTTGCCCCTGGGAAGACGGCCTTAAGGTATCAGAGGGGACTCTATATAATGACCGTATGTTCAGACATGTAGCTCAACATGGAGAGTTGAAAGTTCTCTTCTTTACCACAAACTCACTAAAAGGGCAAAAGGAAAGTATAACTAAAAAGCAGTAATTCAGAAGAAAGCAATGCAAGAGCAGATGACGGCGTATCTCAACAAAATGATGCCACCTGGAAAACATACAGAGGGATCCCGATTTACCTACACCAGGGAAACTTGGAACGGCTCAGGCTAAAGGGGGCACATACAAAACAGGCCAACTCTTGTACCCAAACGCCAAAAGTTCCTTGGACTTGGTAACATTTAAAGACTTAATGACGTCTGAAGGTGGAGTCCCAGATGTGGTTAAAAAGCAGGACTTTTCTGAAAGGTAAAACCTCTCCATCCCAAATAGTTAAATAAGTGGCTCCTACTTCCCCTAGCAGTTGATTCGTGAGATCGTTTCTTTCTCAGTGGGGAGCCCTTTCTTCCAGACATCAACCACAGCTCCCTGAGCAGCGGTGGAGCTGTACAGGACACGGAAATTAAGTCAAACTCCACATACACACACACACACACACACACACACACACACACACAATGTTCAGGAGCTCAGGCAACTTCCTGCACTGGATTCTAAAAACACTAACGGCAGGGATTGAAATAGTCCTCTCCGGGAAAACTGACAAGTCCAGAGGGAATACACAGACACTGACATGTCCCCACTGAACACACGCCTCCCCAATTTAAGAGTGAGTCCCGCGAGTTGGCAAAGCCCGCCCAATCGTGGGCGACCCCCCCAGTCAGTTTTGTTGCCTCTGTTGTAAGTAGCAGGGACGATTGAGGGCCACCCAACATTCTAGGTGGCATGCCCCCCCTAGAGATGGGCAAAGAAAAGACCCCTGGGACAGGAGTTCTGAACGTGTGGTCTGGGAATACTTGGGTGTACACAAGATAAGAGCTATTTTCATAATGACAGTAGGACTTAATTAATTGCATCTTTTTTTTTTTTTTGAGAGTCTACAACGGTGCTTTGCATGAGCCTAGATCTGCACAGGGTCACAGCCATCAGTAATCACCGTCTTCTACCTACGCATCACGTCCCTCTGGAAGGTCTTCAGGGGCAAGAACACACTTGGACCTGGCATCTCCTATGATGACAATGCCTTCTTCTGGAACACCTCCTGAAGGACCTGCCCGAGGATGTGTTATGGTTAACGTCTGTTTGTATTAGTAGAAGGAGTGCAGTCTAAAATAACGATAGAAAGTGCAATGTCTTAAGTACTAGGAAAAAGGAATTTCTCAGTTCCATCACTGTCTCATGGGACCACAGTCGCACACTTGGTCCACCATTGCTGAATCATTGTTGGTGTGTGATTGATGCATGACCGCATATGTAGATACAGATATAAACGCATATACGCACACATACGTGTATATATACGTACGTGTTAATATATCTAAAACTATATATTTAATGCCTTTATATGTGTCTACCTATTTATCATGGGTATAATTCCCATACTATCATGTTTCCTCCCCCAAAACTTCTAGACAATTTTGTACGAAGCACAAAGTGCTCTACAGCCTTTCTTAGTTTTCTTCAAAATATCTCCTGGATCACCTCATTTGATCTACTTGCTAATTTCTCCTTAGAAGGCAACTTGGCCAGCGTCGGGTCTCGTGTCTAAAATGCAGAGGAACCAGGGCGGCAACATAAATTAGACCACAGTCTTCACATCTGAAGCCAGCATGACGGGGTGACGTGTTGATTGATTCAGAAGAAAATTAATGTTAGCTCTTAACGTTGGAAAGAGCGTCTGCCCTCTCATAATTCATCAAAAACCCCTTTGTTTTCAAGGAATCTTTTCCAGCGCTTTGTGATATTTCCAAACCCAATCCGTTTAGCCGCACAATGACTTACCAGCCTTTCTTATTTTACACGCCTCCCCAGCTCCCCACAGACGAATTCAAATCAGGAAGTAAATACATTTTCTAGTTAGAAAGCACAATGCGATTTGAAATGGAGAAAGGAACAGATTCCAAGACTAAGAAATTAATGCCCACACCCCAAAGGCACAAAGTAATTATCTTCCAAAGACTGCGCCTGCTAATCCATAGCAAGCAGATGCCTCGTGCTTTAATCAGACACACCACCGACGAGGAATATTAAACAATCCTTCCTGGTGCCCGTTAAATCCTGCTCTTGTTGCGTGCTGCAAAATGCTAAAGTTCCATACAAAATCATAGAAAAAGCAAAGCAAGTCTGTCATACCTAAATATACCCTAATTCAGCCATGCATTCCTTCACCTTCCTGCTAAGGCTTTTTTTTCTTTTCTGCGCGTGTTCAGGTGGGCGGCAAAGCTGAGATGCGTCACTCGGCATCACGGAGTGAGATGTTGCATTAGCTGGAGGTGAGTAAACAGGCAGATGCTATACACGAGCGGGAAAAATTATCCTCCTTTGCCGCTTTTTCTTGACCTTGGCTCCAACTCGCACGTGCAGCCTGCGTTTCCAGGTGTTCAGCCGCTGCGGTAGGCTCTCTGCTCCTTTGCTCGCTGTTGCCTTATAGGAAACTGGGGCAGCCAAATTGCCTTTAGGGATGATCTGGCCCATCCGGCTAGCGTAGTGCTCTCAGCTTTGAACTACTCACCCCTGCATCCTCGTGCAGAGGGTTGCTGGAGGCACACAGATGCTTGGGAGATTATTTCCTCCCGGTGGTAGGGCAGGAGACACGTTCAAAGACTGCCTGATGTCATTTCATAAGAGGCCAGACCCCTTGCAAGCAAAACTAGCTCTGTGTTGCCATACACAGTTCTGAGCTGCCCGTGCTATCAGGCTCAGCATCCCTGGTTTCACATCTTGTGCCGATCACCTCCAACCAGGTTTCTCCTGCGACCACCCCTCCGCTAATCACCTGCATAACAAACCCTGCCATCCATTCTACTTATAGAAGACCTGGGATTTCCGCATGAGGACGATTTTCCCCATGCTCCCCAAAGCAGCTCTCAGAGTCGCCCCGAGAAACCTACCATTCCCGGCATTCCCTCTCCGGCCTGGCGATCGAAGCAGAGGAAACCAGAAAGCTCAGGAGAGGTGCCGGGCTGGGTTTGTTCTTGCTGCAAGTTGCATAGCACTGTTGCCTTCTATGAACATGCTGTAGCAAGACATGTACCAGTGAATTAGCTCTGCAGCAGCAAAGCCAGTGGCGGTGCTGGGAGGAGTCGTGAACATCCTTTCTCTCGTGATAGTTCTCTTTTTCTACGTCCTGTAGGGGAAAAAGGAAGGCCACTTTGCCCAGTCTCTGTCTCTCCCTCTGGTAGGTCGGTTGAAAACAGCCTTGCTATTATTGATAGACACGGCTCAGCTTCCCCCATCTCCTGGATTTGGGAGGCCAGTCTCGGCCCAACCGGCCAGTTGGGAACCATGGCTATGTAGACATGTCTTGTAACCGCTCTTCTGCCTGGACAATGGAAGTGCTTGGGGCAGTACGTCTCTACAGGTTCTTGCTTCCTGATGCAAGTCAATTCTGCTTGGTCTCTATGTTGCTAGAGATTTCTAAAGACAGGGAGTCCTGGTGGAGAACCCAACATAATAGGGTTTTGTGCAAGAACCAAGGAGCAAGATGTATCACTTCCAGGTGAAAAGAAGAGAGGAGAAGAACAGTATGGGATGAGGGTTCTTAGGCCAGTGGCCCTGGCTGCTGCACTCAGATATAGACACAGTATTGCAGTTATATGGCAAAAGTATAGCCTCAGCCATTCTTTCTCTAACATGAGGGGCGCTTGGGGAGGAAGGCAGGAAGAGTGTTCTCCACCCATCCCTGGCACATGGCAAGAAGGGATTAGATCCCGGTTGACAGTCAAGTTGAGGCCACCATCTTGCATTTAGAGGATAAATAAAAACACCCACACACAACCTCATGTGTACATCCTTTCTTCAAGATGTCGTTTAATGAGGCATTCTTAAATGTAGACAAGAATAGATAGTATATTAAGATTTTTATAAAGAAACATATGTCTTAGGAAAGTGCAAGAGAACCAAAAAAAAAAAAAAAGAAAAACAAACATTTTAGGAAATAAAGGATGCCTGATCAGAATTGGTAAGTAAGGCATGATAGCGCCTCGGAGGTGTAGCTAAATCGAGGAGGCCATGTGTCTGTCACTCATGTCTCCACAAATGGTTCAAGACGAAAACCAGTGATTGACACAAAATAAACTCCAATATTTCTGATATTGAGTCTAGAAAACATTATCAGTTCTCACGAAGAGTCTGTGTAATTCTATGAAGAGTATCTTACACGGGAAGCCACCATCCACGAACTGGTTTCTTGAAGCCTCTTTCTCATAATGTACCATACATACCCTGATGTCACAAGGACAAAACGTGATTAATGAGTGAAATGATTTGGAAGCCAAACACCTATGCCGTGTGGTTCTCTATGGCTATGTCTTTCCAGGTTGCATCACTCTTCCTGGGAAGCAATGATTTTGAAAACTAAACCGGTCGTGCACCTCAGGAACTGATTTAAATGTTCGATAAACAGTGCGTGCCAATGCACACGAGCTCTTAACCCTTGGCGAAACTTAAAAGTAATTTATGCTGTCACCACTGTTAAGGTCTAAAACGCAAGTGATTTATATGGTGACTGCTCTGAAAACACGGTTTGTGTTGCAACCTCTCCCCTCTCCAGGAGAAATTAAGATTTTCATCCTTTGCTGAACGTTGATCATTTATTCTAAGATAAATGGGCTTCCTAATGTTTACCAAAATAACTGAATAATTCCATTTAATGCACAGAGTTATATATCTATATGCCAGAGAAACGATGCAGACAGCTTGGATTTCTGCACCTTATATTAGCAGTAGGACGTGGATGCTGCAGGTTTTTTAAGCTTTGACACAAAACTCAAGGGTTGTAAACAGTAACGTTTCATATAGTTGGCAACATAGAAACACGTTTTCAGGCTGGGTATAGCATGTGATGAGTTACATTATAAATACAATAAATATATATTATAAGTAATTGAAAGATGCTAAAATATGATACGCATATGAGGCATGTTAAGATAGTATCAGTGTTGTTGGTAGTTCTAATTAACTTACAAAATGAATTGAACCCCTTTAAACAAAGAGTGCATACTCATTTCTCTACATAGTTCACAAACTTTATGGTTTAAACTTTTTATTATACCAATATGAAAAACTAGAAAATGTTCTTCCATCTATATTCATTTGCTTTTCATTTGATTACTAGCATGGCTAAGCATTTATCATATGTTCTTTGGCCATTTCTATTTTTATGGATATTTTATTTTGTATTTGAAAATTATTATGTTGTCTGATTATCTTATTAGTGTTGATTTTTCTTATCGATTTGAAGAACTCTTTAAAAAAAAAACAAAACTGATTCATTGTTCTTTCTCCATTTACAATCAAAGAGTAAAACAATCCTTTCGATTTGTGTTTGTTTATAGATTTTAGACTTCTCTTTGGTCAAAATAGTCTCTGGTATCATGGGTTTTGATATCTGATATCATGATTGTCTGGGTATTTTGTAAAGCTTAGGAAGGTCAGGCACCTTCCAAATCTTTGAAAATACCATCTCTCTTTTCTTCTAATACCTTGTTGTTGTTCTTGTTGTTGTTTTATTTTTCTTAAAACACTTTAGGTCTTATTTTTGTAGCTTGAGAATCTCTCTTTCCTACCATCACCCATACATAGTCAATCATTCAAGCACCATTTATGGAAATCACCCAATGACTTGAGATAATCTTCTAATGTGTGATCAATGCCTATGTATGGATTCAATGACATTGTGAATGTCATTGAAAATAATCCTACATTTCTCTCTCTGTTCTAGGTATGCACTATAGAAAAAGATTGCCCATTAATATCTAGGGGGGGCAGGATTTCATCCATATACTTCTTTCATATATGTATGTATGTGTGTGTATATATATATATATATATATATATATATATATATATATTACTATCCTTGCATATCAATCTCAAAAAGTTTAGACTTCATTTGGTACAACTTCTGCTAAAATTACCACCTGTTTGTGTGAACCATATTTAATTTGTAGGTCAATTTAGGCTGCCTGAATATCCTAAGCTTGACATTTCAAAGTCATAGGAAAAAAAAAAAATAAAGTAGCAGTTAGAAATAATACATAGCCCACAGGTATTTTTTTAATAGTGTGGGATTTATACTTCCACCAATTTAAGATTCTCTGGAAGGTGCTGTTTTCCCAAATTATTTTTAAGCTGTGGAAGCCACGGAATGTGATGATACATTGTCTCATAAGGGAAGCAGAATTTTGCACGGGCGGGTTTACATCAAACCTAAACCTGCAAGATTTTGTAACAGATCTTGCAAGGAAAGAACATTATGCATTAATTGGCTTCTGGAGGCTGTTCATCTATGTTGTCTCAGTTGAGAACAGCTGGTATAGCAGGTGTTCTAGTAGGATGAGTATGAAGTAAAGAAAATACTAACTCGAATTTTCCTAAATAAAAAAAAATAGTAGATACAACAGATCCTAGCCCTCATGATGCAGAAATGATTTACAAGTATTAAAAAACCCTGCTCTGACTTAATTTCTCAGCTTTATAAAGCTGGTTTTGCTTTGCTATTCGTATCAGGCACAAATTGAATTGGTATCACTCTGTCTTCCGTACACCTAAACTAAAGAAAATTAAACTAATGGAAAGGTATGTGTGGAAAGCATGGGGATGGTTTTAAATGCGTAGGTCTAAAACACAGTTCTCTGCGTGTGTTTTCTGATGTGGTGCACTGTTGTTTTCACTTGAAACAAAGAGTGGGCAAACAATTAAATAAAATTAGCACATTGAGGCAACAGTTTGGTGTTTGTTTAAAGCAACGTTTCATAGACCTCTATAAAACTACTCTGATTTGGTAAACTCTGAGAAATCATTGCTCCTGTTTCTCATGTAACATATATTTCTCTGAAGTTAACACACACACACAGCAAAGAGAGAGAGAGGAAGAGAGAAAGAGAGAGAGAGAGAGAGAGCAAGCTTACAATTAAATTTTCAGTCTTCCAAAATTAATATTTCACTTTCTGGCATTGATAATATTGTCAATTGTTAAGCTTCATTTTGATAAAGAGGTTAATAAGGTCATTATGTTTGTTATCTTGGGCAAAACATATTTTTCTAGATGTAAAATTAAGGAATGCCCCAAAACAGGAAACTCAATTTACAGATGACTTTACAATATGCTGTTGCAACATTTAAACTACACCTACCTTCTAATAACTTCTAAAGACCCACCATAATGGAGGAACAGACGTTTCTAAGATTGCTGAGGTCAGAGTGATTCGAAATATCCCATAGCTGCTCTGTTCTAGAATGTTCTACAGTCTCCAAGGACATCCAACATCATGCAGCAATACTACCAAGTCACTCATATACTTCATGTCCATATATTTATTCCAAAATAAATTGGTCAAGAGTGAGCATTTTTACAATTCAAATTGAAATGTACAGCATGACCAACAGGAACGATCTCTTTGTTCTGGATTCATTGTCAATACAACAGTGATGTTATAGCCTTTGTTTACTATCGTATTCTTGCAAATACCTCTTCTATTGTCCTCATTCTCACTTTATCCTTTCAATGAAAACCCACCTGGTCTCTGGATCCCAGGCATGTTCCAGTCCTTCTTCAATCTCCTTTCTTTCAGTGTTAACCCTCCACCCTATTCCCCTGTTCACTGTGTCAGTGACTTGGAATGTTTTGTGAAGACGACTTCAGACAGACGATAAAGATCAATGCATGAAGATGCGTTTATACAGATTATAAAGAAAGATGCAATATAATCGGCATTTTAAATGTAAAGCCCCCATCATATATATATATATATATATATATATATATATATATACAGATGAAAACTAAGAAATACTAAACCAATTCATTCAGTTGGAAAAAGAAAGCATTTACATCTGATTGAAAAGTTTCATGCCTATGTGTATTTCACAAGCAAAGGGGCAACGTTGTGTCTTTAGTTTTAGTTTCTTTTTTGCTATGTTTTGTTTTCTGGAGGAGACAGAATGGAATCCCAAGCAAGATACTCTATATAGAGGAGGCTAGGGTGCAACTATACGCAACTGTAATTGAAATTCCCACAGTCCCAACAATAAAATTACTGTTTTATCAACTGAAAACTCTACATCCCCATAAGGATCAATCATATTGACAATCATATTGACATATGGAAGGGCAATAGCTAATCTATAAAATCCCACCTTGCAATTTCTATTCTACTTATAGAGGTTCCCATGACACTGGGTAAGATCTATTTCAGGGAGATTTTTCCAAATTTCTCATTCTAGCTTCATCTTTTTGGTGTTCTTGTTATCTTTGTGATGGTAACTTTGTCCTTAAGCTAGAACATGCACTTGCAAATTGCTTTAGGATGAAGACTGTTAGTAACACTTCATCCTGGCCATTTAGGCTTGGTGGGTTTTTTCCTAGACATAATTGTCATAATTTTGAACTCTAATAAAACTGGCAATATACGTGAACAATTGCCCATCCATGAGAAATATAGAGTGATTCGTTAGGCACTACTTTGAAACAGTATTTTAAAGAAAACTTCTTTACACTCACTACTAGGTTATGAGGAATAGTTATTCTACACATCTGGTCTCTTATGTTTTTCCTGCTAATATTCTTTTAGAGAAGACTCTTATAACACTAGCCCAGATGTAAATAGTTCTGTGGCAAACAGTGAATTTTACCTTCCTTTCTCTCTCTCTCTCTCTCTCTCTCTCTCTGTGTGTCTCTCTCTCGTTTCTATCTTTTGTGCCGAGGTCACTGAAATATTTTAGCGTTATACTGAACCTTGCAGATGTACGCAAAAACATTAAACTCTTTTATAGTAAAGGTCATATAATGTATAGCGCATAAAAATTAGAAAGTAGAGCTAAGCGCGGCAGCCGTAGATGCTATAAAAGTGATCTTTAATCTCAGGAGTCAGGGGGTAACCACTTTTACTAAGCAGTGCCATCTTCTTACAATCTCTGTAGCTCTAAACATGCACACACATTGCTGTTTACAAAAATAGGATCTATTTTGTGTGCCACTTTAAATACCTTTTTCTTTCCCCCGTATTTTTTTTAGTCTGGGCCATTTTCCATGTCAAGGTATGTGGACTTACACCATCTTTTTGTGGCAACGCAACCAGGTTCATTTTCCCACTGGCCAGGAGGAAGCCAATACAATGAGACAGCAGGGTTTGCAGCAGAGAGAGTTCACTACTCATAGTGCTAAGTGGGATAGACAGAAGAAAGGTCCGAACTCTGGCTCCCCGAGAGAATTTGGGAGGCAGGGTTTGTAAAGGCAGTCTGGCGTAGGCAATTGAGCCTGCTGATTGGCTGGATTTGGGGCAGAACCACAGGGTTGTAGAAATTGTCTTCTTTGCCAACCAGGTTCCTGCAAGGGGGTCATAATTCCAGGTGAGTCAGTTCCTCGGTATGTGCCGCTGATCTGGGAGGGTCAGCCATTCCACTGGAATGCGGGACCTGGAAGATATCTCAGAAACTATCTCTAGGTTTCAAAAAGGGTGATGTTATCTCTACAGAAAGCTAAGAATCTTTATGACCTCCAGCTGTGTGGCTACAGAGTAGCAATTATAGAGAAGCCAACAGGGGGACAGTGGCTAGTTATTATTATTCCTAGCTAAGCCCATGCCTTATTTTTAGCTATGCCCTCACCGCCGTCCTTGCCTTGCACCCCTTTATCTATTTGTAAAGGCAGTTTCAGTTTTTAATGGCCCAGAAGAAAGTTGGCTTCATTGGAGTCCTTATGTTTGATGAAGCAGGTTGCATACAAATGATGCACGCTTTGCATTTCATGATAACTAGAAGTTTGGGATGGTAACATTGAGTCTATTATCTGTGGCTTTCTTTGTTGCTAGTTGTTGTTTTTTGTTTGTTTGTTTGTTTGTTTTTTGCAAACTTGACCTAAATTTAAACCTAAATCAGGAGATGTGGGCAAACAGTATAGGGCCGTCGTGCTTTCTAAACATTTTGTAATAGTTCAGTGATCCAGCAGGGATGATCACGTTACTAATTGCACACGTGATGGCATGCAAAAACATATTGGGAATCAGAGCCCATGCAATGATCTGTAAGGAGAGGAAGTGGCCTCCTTTCTCCGGCTCCGTTTCAGAAAGCAGTGGAAACCGCGCCCGGAGCCTGCACCTGCCGTGAGACCCCCACTGCAGCCCCGGCCGCCCCCTCCTCTCCCTCCCTGGACAGATGCCCACCCTGAGCTGCCAGGTCCCCTCCCCGGGCTAGGACACCTGCAACTGAGAAAGAAAGCTTCATCTTCATCCAGACAGGCTTTGAAGCTCTTCTGCGGATCAACACTCTTCATTTATTAACGACTTAATCCTTTCATAAAAGCTCACTTTGTTAAGTGGCTTGGGCTTTTCAGAAGCAGCCCACGCAGATATTTGCATGAGCCCGTCAAAGCTGAGGGGACCGTGGAGAAATAGCTGAAAATATTGTCGGGGCCTTTCGGGTTAAGCCCGTGCCACCTACGGTACCTCCACCAGGGCGAGGAAAAGATGATAGAGCCCTTTGTGTTGAATCCGGATTCCTGAAATAGAATTCTTCCTTTCTCCATCCGTGCTATTGTACTGTTCGTTCTTTATTAACGGGACCGTCCTGAGGTTTTCCTTTTCTGTGCAGTTGGGTATAGTCGGCCAGTGAGAAGAGAAACCTGGAGTAGGCAGTAACTTTCTCCAGTAAAAATTAAATTAGGTCACTAAAATATTGTCTCGCTGGAAATGGTGGCTCCGCTGTATTCTGGTTTTAGAAGGCATTTAATTTAAAACACGGAAATGATAGGGTGTGAAAACCCTATTCACACCACATTTACAATGCCTCTGGGTCTTTTAAGCTTAACTGATGAAACTGTTAATATTAATAATAGCATTGATATTTGAGTGTACTGCAACTTATTATGCCAGATGGGAAGGGTGTTGCTTCTTGGATGTCTAGAGACAGAGAGAGAGAAAGAAAAAGAGAGAGAGAGAGAGAGAGAGAGAGAGAGAGAGAGAGAGAGAGAGAAAGTTATGAAATGCCAAAGTGATTTTCAAGCTAAAAGGATATTCAAATTTTACGACTTAGGAGTTCCTTTTCGCTGGGAAATCCCAAGAGACAAGGAATGAGATATAAGCTAAAATGCAATCAGATCAGGAGCAAAAGAGAAAAAATAAAAACTTTAATAATTCATAAAACCACTCAGGGTAGCAGGTTAGCAAAAGGTGAGTATATCTATGTCAGTATGTCTGACATGGCAGCAGTGCTAAGTAGATTCAGAGCAGTCGCATTCAAAACACTCAAAATGTGCATATTTTTAACTCTTTCCTGAAAATTGATGTGTGAAAAGTGGGGCTCCTATAGAAAAATGACTGCATTTTAGAATAAAAAAAAAAAAAAAAAGGAAATTACCTAGAAAAAGAGATACAGTGTCAGTTGCTGGCCAAAACGGACAAGGGTCCTGCTTTAATGTCATTCTTGAAACAACCAAAAATGTTGAAAACATAAGACAGTAGTAGCTTTTAAGAAAATCGACAGTAAGAAATTTAGAATAGGAATTTTTGTGAGATGGAAATAAACAAGTTGAGACTTACTACTCGCAAAGCTTTTTGCCTTGAGAGTGTGTCCAAAGGGCAAAACGAACAAAACTTCTGACTCAGGGAGGCAGCAGCCAGGCAGAGCCCCAGACACTCTGAGTACAGGGAAACCGAGGCAGCGAGGGCTCTCACGACGGAGAACCAGCAAAGAGATGGCTTCGCCCAGAGAGAAGAAGGGAGATTTACAGAGAGTCCTCAAGTTTCTTGCTGATAATATATCAGTGCCTACACATGAGGAAATGACAACCAAGAAAGGTAGCACCAGTCTTTAGGAAATGGCAGGAGGCTAATGAATCACATAAAAAGATTTAAAAAAAACAAAACAACACAGAGCCTTTCCCAAAGACCACTGAGGACCAAGAACAATTCCTGTTCCAACAAGCCTCCCTGGAACATCTGATGAAACACAAGGCATTGGGTATAAAAAGCGCAGAAGGATCTTGCCTCTGGAAGGGATAATTAGCTCTCACCTGAGGATTGTTCCAGTTCCATGTAGTATATTTTAAATGTAAGACGTAAGTTAAGATTTAAGTGAGATCCAATTGCAAAGATGTGGAAACAACCCCAGTGCCCAGCAATGCATGAGTGGAGTAATAAAATGTGGTCTATGTACACCATGGAGTTCTACTCAGCCACCAAAACCAGTGGTGAACTAAGAACTCCTGTACTAACCTGGATGGAGCTAGAGCCCATTCTTCTAAGTAAAATATCATAAGAATGAAAAAACAAAAACCACATGTATTCAACATTAAAGTGGAGCTAATTGTTCGAAACTCATGTGCACGTATGGAATAACATTCGTTGGAAATCAAGCAGGTGGGAGGAAGAGGAGGGGATGGGTAAATTCACACCTAATGGGTACAAGGCACACTATCTGGGGGATGGGCACACTTACAACTTTGATTCAAATGGTCCAAAAGCAATTTATGTAACCAAAACATTTGTACCCCTTTAATATTCTGAAATCTAAAAAAAAAGATTTAATTGAGATCTTAAAAGTAAGAATCTAACTGTACCCAAGTAATTTAAGTGTGTTCCAGAACAAATGTCAAGGACATCATTAGGAATACAAACACATCCCTATCCTGTACCCAACGAAGAAGGAAAACTGCCCAGGTCTAGCATCTAATAAAAAAAAAATGCATATGACTTAATTAATATACAGAAATCAATTGTATTTCTATGTACTAGGTATAGGAATCAAAAGTAAATTGAAAACAGATGCATTTTTACCATGACATCAAATACACAGAATACTTACAGGCAAATGGAACAAAAGTTATTAAAACTCATGTATAGAAAGGCCAAAAATATTGCCAAGAAATATACAATATGAATTGTGATCACATCTCTTCAAAAAATAGAAAAAAAATACCCAGGAGTGGTAGCATGCATCTATGGTTCCAGCTACTTCAGAGGCTGAGGTAGGAGGATTGCTTGAGCCCAGGAGTGTAGGAGGTTACAGTGTGGTTTAATGATGCCACTGCACTCCATCCCTGGTGACAGAGTGAGATTTTTGTCTCAAAAAAATAAAAATAAAAAAATAAAAGTCAGAAGACTCAAAATTGTTAATATGTCAATTATCGTCAAATGAATCTAGGCATGTAATAACATGACAGTCAAATTCACAGCAGGCTCTTTTGGGGTAAATTGACAGGCTGCATTTCAAATGCATATGGAAATGACAAGGACCATGACTGTTCAAAACAACTCTGAAAAATCGTAAAGGTGGAGAACACACTTTACCCAATTCCTAGACGTATCTTAAAGCTACCATGATGAAGGCACTATGGTATTGTCAACAACAGAGACACATAACCCGCAGGGACAGACACACATATATGCACAGCTAATTTCTGGGAAAAAAAAAGTTTCAAAGGCAATGCAATGTAGAAAGGACATTATTTTAAACACATGATGCTACAACAATCAGATATTTATATGAAGAAAACAAACAAAAAAACCTCCACTCGGCCCAAGTCCTTCATCAACAGATGTTTCTGGGCCAATTTCTCCGGGAGCATTCGGAAGTCCTCAGGAAGCAGCTGGTGGCGGAAGCTCTTTCTCTCCCACAGGGCTTTAAGTCGTTCCTGGCTGTCGTTATGATCTCCCCTGAAGCCCTGGATCGTTTTTTCCTCGATGATTTCAGTCTCTTCCAGCTGCTGTTTTTTGCTGGTTCCACACCTCAGGGTTCTGCAGATAGGCACCTGGCCAACAAGGCGGACATTCAGCTTGTTGGAGACTTCATCATCCTCCTGCTCGTTCTTGTAGATGTCTGGGACTTGCACCTTGAGATGTGGCTGCCGTGTTCCAGCTGCACAAAGCGGGCTGCAAGGCTCGCCTTCAAAGCCAAACAAGATTTGGGTAACATCATCCACTTGGCAGACGTAGTATTTCTTGGGGCATGACTCCCCCGCAAAGAACAATGCAATCCAGGGATTTGGTGCGAGGTGTGTAGCGGAGGTGTCGGCTGCAGGGCTCAGAGCAGAGTTTGGTGCACGATAGTGCTGGCAGCACCAGACATGGGGGTCCACACAGGGGCTGCACAGCTCCCCACACTTCTTTTTGCACCGGCTGTGGACATAGCGGTTCTGACAGGTGCTCTGGCAGGGTGGGCACGAGCTGGTACATGGCTCCTGGCACTTGTGTGAGCAGGGGAGAAGGCACTTGCAGAGCTGCAATAGTGTTCATGGAAGTGTCCTTCGAAGCAGCCTTTGCAGGAGCCCAGGCAAAGATGCCTGCAGACCAAGATGGTGCACCTTGGTAGTGCACCTGACTGGCATGTCATACAGGAGGTCTTCCACATTGCTGGAACCCCCTTTACAAATTAATAGAAAGGGGTGCAGGATGAAAGCTGTGATGTAGGCCTTGCTTAAAACAAGGCACAGGTATAGCTAAACCTAATGATAATAACTAGCCACTGTCCCACTCTTTGCTTCTCTGTAATAGTCACTCTGTAGCCACACAGCTGGTGGTCATAAAGATTCTTAGCTTTCTCCATAGATAACCTCTCCTTTTTGAATCCTGGAGATAGTTTCTGAGATATTTTGCAGATCTTGCATTCCAGTGGAATGCTGACCCACCCAGAGCAGCAAGCAGCCCATACCAAGGAACAGATTCAATGGGTCTTGTGACCCCCACCCAGGAACCTGATCAGCAAAGAAGACAATTTCTACAACCCTGTGGTTCCTCCCAAACCCAGCCAATCAGCAGACCCAATTGCCTACACCAAACTGGCTTTACAAACCCTGCCTCCCAAATTCTCAGGGAGGTGGATTTGAGAAATACCTCCTGTCTACCCACTTAGCGCTATGCAGAAAAAACACTTTCTCTACAATGAACCCTGCTGTCTTGGTGTATTGACTTCCTCTTGGGCAGCAGACAATGCACCTGGTTGAGCGGCAACATTAGCACACTTCACCTCTGGACTGTGCCCTCACTTGAGTTTCACAGTGACGGTTCCTGATCATAAACTTAGCACACAGTCCTCACCTCCTGGGCGGCTGCATTGTGCAGAGTATGAGCTTAGTGAATCTGACAGAGTCTAAGTGGCAGGCCCCAACTTGGAGACTGACTCACATTCTGATAATCAGAGGACCAGAGGCATCGTTTATGAGCTGCGTGTACTTCCAAGGAACACAACAGCTCCTCCTGCTCACCTGCCCAGGCAGCCACCCTGCAGGAGATGGAGGCTTGTAACAAGGCGATGACTTTAGCAATTCACCCTGCCCAGTTACATATTCACTGAAGGTAGGAAAAGGGGGACTGCACCCCTCTGGGGGCTTCTGCAGCAGGTGCAGACTGACTAAGGAGTGAGCCCTGGACCTTTTCCGGGAACTTGTATTTTGGGACATTAGAGGTTTCTTTACCTGCTGTAGCAGAGATCCCCTAGCAATGCTGGCTCCTACTCAGCCCTGAATGGAGCTGAACTGACATTGGGTACCAGCATCACTTAGCCCAAGTGTGACCCCTCATCCTGACACCCACTCCTGCAGCCTTGGCCTGGGCAGGTTTAGCTTGCCGGTAGATAGCTTCTGCAGCCTCCGGACCCAAGCGAGAAACCAGCGCCCAGCCTGCTGCCTGCACACGCATTTCCTCCCTCCAGAGTTCCTGCAAACAGGCGCTTTGGTGTCTCAGGTGCTTTCTAATGCTGGCAAGAAAAATGCCCCTTTCCTATCTATGCATTTCCTTTTTGTCTTTACTCTGCCCTTGAGCCTATAACGCCAATTAATAAAAATGACTCTCACTATATCCCTTGCACCATGGAGAAAATTAACTCAAAATGAACCACTGAGTGGCCTAAATGTGAATTTGGATTTATAAACTAAATCTTTACTACTTCTAGAAGAAACACATGAGAAATCAATGCAATCGGTCCTAGCACAATATTACTTAGATATGACACCAAACTCCTACTGGAGGATGGACATGCTTGAAGCTCTGACTCAGGTGGGGCAAAGGCAATATATGTAACCTAAACGTTTGTACCCCTGTAATATGCTGAAACAAAAAAATAAATGATAAACAGAACTTAAAAATTAAAAATAATCTAAACATTTGTACTCCATAATATTCTGAGATTTAAAAAAAATTAAAAATGATAATAAAAAAATAAAAATATTTGCTCTTCAAAGGACACCATTAAGAGAATGAATAGATAAGCCACAGACTGAAAGTGGGTGTCTTAAAAAGAAATTGTCATCGGAAAGCAGAAAACTCTCAAAAATGATTAATGAAAACATACGACCAAATTAAAAAAAAAAAGCAAAGATTTAAGCAGATGCTACACCAAGGAAGATGTGTAGATGGCATATACACACATGAAAATATCCACGATTTTATTAGTCATTAGGAGAATGTGATTAAAGCCAAAATGTGATTCCAAGGCACAGCTATCAGAATGGATAAAGTTTAAAATTCCCCACTATAGCACTTTTGGGGAGGATATAGAACAACTGGTACTTTCACATGTTGCTGGTGGGAACATTAAATAGCCTAACCAACATAGAAAACAGTTTGGCAGTTTCTTATAAAGTTAGACATACAGCTACCCTAGGATGTAGTCCTTTGCGTCAAGGATTTATCCAAGAGAAATCAAAGTATTTGTGCCCACAAACCATGGCATGCAAATGTTCGTAGACACTTTATTTATGGTAACTTCTAATGGACAGCAATCTGAAATATACATCAGGAAGAGAATGGATAAGCAAAGGACTGTGTAATAACATGAAACACTATTCAGCAATAAGAAGAAGTGAATTATTGATACGTGCAGAAACATGGATGGGTCTTAAAATAATTAAGCTGAGTTAGAAATACATCAGATTGAAAAGAAAGAGAGTGAACAAATACTGTGTGATTCCATTTCTATCAAATTAGGGGAACTATAAACAAATCTATAGAGACAGAAAACACATCATTGTTTGCCTGGGGAATGGGGTTGATAAAATGAGGATCAAAGAACACGAGAACACATTCAGAGTTGGATATGTTTATAATCTTGCTTGTAATGATGCTTTCACACATGCAAAAATTAATCAGTTTGTAGACTTCAAATAGGTGCCCTATGCCAATTGTATCTCAATAAACCTTTCAATGTATTAAAATATTGAGTCATTAATTGATTTTTGAATGCACAGCAAATGTTACTTTATAGGATAAAATTTGCTGTGTTACTGTGTGTTGTATTTTTATCTCATGTCTCGTATTTCTTTAATTTCTTTACTTCCTTTTGATTATTCATATAGTTTTCAGACAATCAATGTCCCATACGTTTTTCTCTTCATGTTTAAATGGTTCTCAAATCTGTAAAGATCTATAAATATCCGATCTGTAAATATTTTCTATAGTTTTAATAAAAAGAGGGCTCTGATGAAAATCTATGGGTTTAAGCATTCGTAAATGTTAAGCACAGATGGGATTCAGGATTTTAGAAATTGAAATATTTCCTAATACAATTAAAAACGCAAAAGTGAAATACAAAACAAAGAAGAGATTGGGAGGCTGAAAGAAGAAAGGAAAATGCTAGCAACAAGTAAGTTAAAAAAAATTATCCTATAAAAATCACATTAGATTGCTGTTGGGAAAAATACTAAGACATTAACATGTATAGTGAGTGTTCACTATTGTTCAGCAAGTGTAAAAACAGAGACGTAAGGGAGGAAAAAAAACAAGCCAAACCTTGTTGCTATTAAATATATTCAATGGTTGAAGCATGTTCCTGTATTTTTCCCATTAATTTTATAAAGATTGCATTATCCCTGCCTGACACGAGTACTGCACAATTCCTTCTGCCATGACCTTGTGAAGTAGGGCAGATTTGGGAAAAGCCAAAAAACTATTCGCACTCTTGAATCTGGCATTTCAATTACTGAGTAGGTATACTAAGTATCCCTTCCAAAACACTGAACAGCCTGTAGCAAAAGTGTGTTTACGGTAACAATTCTCATTATGTCGAAATGTTGCAAATAGTCTAATTCTTACCTGCTCTTAAAAACAATACTCAGGCTAGCTTTGGAAATTATGAATAATAGGAATCTGTACCTACGATCACATGGGGAATGTCATATATTGAGTTAAAATATAGCATAGAAAACTGAAACATGTTCAAGTTGTGTAAGACCCTAAAAAGATGGATGTTACATAAATAGAGAAAATTATTTGTAAAGTAAGTTTATTTTTGCATTTTCTATTCCAAGATTATATTATTGTTATAACTAAAATAAGAAAACATATCAAAGCAAACACTCTCAAAACCATTGCATGTGAAAATGAACCCAATATAAATGAAATGTTTAAGTGTGTGCAAATATGAAGAAATGGAGCTAAATGAAAACAGATCACCGTTTCACAGGGAAATATTGATTTTTAAAAGTGGATATGAGACATGAACATCAGAATGCTTTTCTTGATTCTTTTATAAATCAGCTTAGAGAGCTGTACCTGTTCTAGCAGGAAATATCCAGGTGTGACAAATTCTTCCCAAGGCTTATTTTGCGCAAGACCGTGTTCATGAGGTAGCTGCCAATATCTATCTCAGACTTAAAAGAAAGAAGGACACTGGTTTTTAAAAATCATTTTGTCTTTAACTTTTTGAGGCTCTGGGTTCTCAGATTTTCACCTGTATGTCTTATGGAAGTGGGGTTCATAAATGCATAGACTGGCAATGAGATCACTTTTGTGATATCTTCCAAAAAGCAGGAAGATAGGAGAGTTTCTTTTTTTTTTTTTTTAATTTCAGAATATTACAGAGGGGACAAACATTTTGGTTGCATAAGTTGCTTTTGTACCATTTGAGCCTAAGTTGTAAGTGTGCCCATCACCCAGGTGGTGTGCATTTTACTTGTTATGTGTGACTTTACCCATCCCTTCCTCCCCCTCCCACCTGTTCGATTTCTGTCAAGTTTTACTTCCATATGTGCACACTAGTGAACTAAAATCTTTTGTATATGAGAATTTCTGAATGAGAAGGAGGGCATTTTTGGAGCCACAGAGCGTCTGCTGGTATTTTGTGCATTAATGCATGTGGGAGATAGTGGATGGCGGAGGCAGTGAGCAGCAGGTGATCAGACTAGATAACGGTGTACATTACTAATCCGATTTGACAACAGTATCCACAAATTCCATGTAGCAAAAACAAGCAACATTCAGCTCTTGCTGTCCTGTTAGCTCTTTCTCTCTTTTCCTTCCTTTGACTTCTTAGGAAGCCAGTGTTCTTCCTAAGAGGATATGAGGATCTTTATGTTCTAGAGAGTTCCCTCCCAGTCCCCTAAAAGCCATCAAAGCAAATAAATGAATCAGGTATTCCTCTTACTGCCGAGCCTTCCCTGTTCCCTGGTAGAAAGCATTTGGAAATCCAGCTCTAATATCCACGTGTGATGTTCTAGTGGTTATGCCAACAAATCACACACCTATTCTCTCTCTCCTATGTCCCCCCATGCTTACCAACCACGGACGTTAGTTTTAAGCTTGCTGTAGCCCCATGAAGTTTACACAAAAGCAGGGGGTGCTATGAGCTGGCCACCCACAACTAGCCCAGGCTGGGCCCCTTCTGTGATTTTAAGTGTCAGATTTCCATCATGCTCAGAACTGAGCCCTGTCACTCCTTTCTGCTTGTCTCACCGGCTCCTTGAACAGCTCACGTCTCTTCCAAAACTTCCATCAACACCATCTATTTCAGAGTATTACGTGGTTCGTGCTCCTCTAGCTTCTCACCAAAGAATTCTCCATGTCTGAGTCATGTCAGACTTAGGGTCGCTTAGATTAAATGCACACACACCAGGAATGAGGGGCATTCTCCTCACCCCAATGCTCCCGAAATATTTTATTCACCCAAAGTATCTTTAATTGGTTGGTTTTCACATACTGGCGTGTAGTTTTGGGGCATTATGAGATTCCCCTTGAATACCATGGTCTTCATTGGTTATAACCATCATCTAAGTGTAGGTCTCTGGAAAGCAAGAAGGAGAATCGGTGTTCTGAGATTGAGGCAAGCTTTCTTTCTCACACAAGATACCTCTTACGAGTCTGGTGACACTTTCTTAAAGAGCAGTCAATAAACAATTGACATGGGGGCAGGTGGGGGCAGTAATCTAGTAATTACCACTGTCTTAAGCAATGGTTTTCCTAAAATTATAATGTCTGAATGACTGGAGTACCTCTACAATAGCTGATCTGCACGTTCTGGGAATATTTAGATTTTTCCTTCCAAAGATTCAGAATGGCTTCACTGGTTTTAAGGGCGGTAATCCTGTAAGGGAGACAAAGGTAAATAAAATTCATATCCTAACTTGTCTAGGCAAGTTTCCATTTGAAATATTCTCTGCCTGTTGTCTCCAGAATGGGATGCATACATTTCTTTAAAAAATGTTAAGCTAAAACTATGACAAATAAAAATGATAAGTGGGTGGTAATGATTAGTTTCCTAATGCACAGAAGGCAGGACGGATTGCATGTATATAACACAGCTTGTAAAAGGGCTATTCCATGTGCAAAAGGAGCTCAGTTTACCAAATGAATACTAAATAGAAAAGAGATGAGAGTTTTGTTTGAGTAATATTATAGTAAGTGATCACACTAGGAGAACAAGACATTCTCCCTACAATTAACTCATGACTTAACAGGAAAGCACATCTTCTTACGGGAGCCTCGATATGCTCCCTCTAATTTTTAATAATTGCTATTTTCCCTCAAGTTGTGCGTCTCTCCTTATTTCCGAGGAGATAAGATCTTGCATAATGGAAAGATGGTTAAATTCTTTTTCCCCACAAAGCTCCACTTGACGAATAATGGAGTAGGTTTCTAGGAAAACTGACAAACGAATGAGTTCGGAAAATATAAGTTCATTCTACTTCATTCAGGAGTAAGATGTTGACACTTCTTCAGGAACTGACCCATGTCACTGCAGATACAGCCTCTGATCTGGACGCAGTTTGTTGATTTTCGGATGACTAACACTTGTTTGAAATGTATGAAAAAATAGCCAGTGAGGTCTGGACAATATCTCCACTTTTTTTTCCTGTGAAATGTGATACTTTTCCTTGAACATCAAGTCCATGGAACACAGAAATTAAGTTAGTTCTGAAATACAAAGTTAGACCCTGGAAGCCAATAACCAGACTACTGGCTGCCCCAGCACCCCGGCTTATAAAGGTTTAATAAATGCCTTCCAGCGCCCACTTAATAACACTTTATTGAGTTTTAGGAAAAAAGATAGCCATCATTTTTTCTAACTCTGCTTTAAACTGGCGAATACAGAAATAATAAAACATACGGTATGATAATGCCACCACATTTAACTTATCTTGCATGAAAAGGTCATCTTCTGAAAATATTTGCTGGATTCAAATGAAGTCTCTAGATATATACAAGACGGATATTTCAAAATTGACTAAGAAAAAAAAAAACAACAAAGAGTACCATTTCTCAGATAAAGAAAATCACGATCTCAGTTCAACTGTGCTCCCATATATATTTTATAAATTGCAATAATTTTTTGAACATCCCACTAGATAATGGTTGGAAAATGCACTTTAAAATAAGTATTTTTTACATTGGGAATTATGTCATAATATTGTAAAATATCAATGCTATGCCTTTGAGAAGCTGAATCCATTCTTTTATTTCTGCTGTACTTAAAAGTAGTGTTGTTCAATAGAATATCCAGCAATGATGGAAATATTCTGGGTCTGAGCTGTCTGATATAGTAACCACAAACGACACAGGGCTCTTTAACAACTAATATGCAGCTGGAGCATAGAAGGAACTGGATTTTTAGTTTAATTTAATTTAATGTATTAACCTTGATTAACCCCCTGTGGCTAGTGGCCGCCACTGTATTGGCCACTGCCGATCAAATCCTTTCATCTGCATCAACTTAATCTCAGAGCTCATTGGAAACACAGATTCTATGCACTTCATCCTGCAAAACTTGAGGCAGGGTTTGTATTTTCATAAGGTCCCTAGGTGATGCATATGTATGTTATAGTTAGAGAAGCACTCGCCTAGAAATTGTAGGAAAAGCAAATTGTCAGTGTTCACATTTATGTTAGAGAAGAACTAGTCGAAAGTTGAATACTGTGCATAAAATCACATGCAAATAAAAGGCTGTAAACATTCTTTTAAAACGTCTCTATGGATTTCAAAACTTGCTGTAAATGTTCTCTGTACCTATAGGATTTTTTCCAGAATTTTATGTATCTTTTGGACTTTCTTTCTTTTGATCTCTTTGGTCATAACTTTGAAAGTCACTTGCATCCCATCTCAACCACAGCACTTTTGGGCATAATGTGCTCTTTTACTAAAAAATATTTGGAGAAATCTTTTAAGACTGCAATGAGGCAATGTAACTTTTCTTTGAGGTGAGACCCTAAATGCCAATGCTGCCAGAGATTAAAGAATGCATTGTCACAATTGCTCTAACTATTGTGATAATTGTGCTTTGCTTTTAAACCCAAACATCTATGTTGTCTGAAATGATCCTGTTTAAAGCAAACCCAAGTTTTAATTGAGGATGTTACTAGCTTAGGCAGACACACTTATGAATGTGTCCCACACTAACTGTGGAATGAGACATCTACCCTTTAATCTCTGTGCTGGGTGGAAAGGACTTAGGAGTTCAGTAACCATCTCAACTCGCATGGCCTCTTTTAAAGAAAAAGCAAAATATGTATGAAAACATAGTATCTAATGTCGATTTACAAAACAGGTACTGTATATTCTTCAACACAAAGATTTTTAATACACACACATTTTCTGCCTGGGTCTAGAATAAGGGTGAAGGAAAATTTGCTGGTGGGTACATGTGGTGCTTGTTTTTCCATTCTTGTGATACTTCACTTAGTAGAATGGGCTCCAGCTCCATCCAGGATAATACAAGAGGTGCTAGTTCACCACTGTTTTTATGGCTGAGTAGAACTCCATGGTGTACACACACCACATTCTATTAATTCACTCATGGATTGACGGGCACTTGGGTTGTTTCCACCAGACTTTTCAAACAGACACCAACTAGTCAAAAGCCTACACCTCCAACCACCTCCTCTATGGGGCTCTCACAGTCTGGGCCACTGTCTACCTGGCCTAAGCACCCTAAAGCCAGGTACCAGACCTAGGGACAGACCCTGTGCCCTAGAGCCTGCCGAAATTCTTCAAATTAGCCATACCCAAGCCTGCTTACTCTGCCTCGCCCATTCCTTCCATAGAAACCATGGTAAAGGCTCCTGTCTGAAATACTGTCATCTCTCTCTCCCTACTGGTGAACCTGCACATCCTGCATGAACCCCCCCCCCCCATGGCATGGCATGTTCTGCCTCTTGGGAACTGTGAGCAGTAAACTGTATTTTTAGTGAAGGCTATTGCCTGATCCGTTAGCCGTACTGCATCTCAGATTTTCTATTAATGTGCTGTATTTTAAAATAATATACAGGTTGAGCATCTGTAACCCAGATATCCAAAATCCAAAATACTCCAAAATATAAAATCTTTTGAGCGCCATCCTAACAAAGAAAATGTTCACTGGAGCATTTCGGATTTTTGATTTGGGCATGAGGCAAGCTCTACTGGTCAGTATAACGAAAATATTGCAAAATCAAAAAAAAAAATCCAATATCCAAAATACTTCTGGTCCCAAGCATTTTGGATAAGGGATGCCCACTTGTATATATCAAATATATGTGTTATATGTTATATATTTATATGACATGTTGTATGTTTATATAGTACATACTATATAATATGTAAGTGCATTATACTAAGTATTATATGTATACTTAAGTATTATATAAAATACCATAAATGTGTGTATATAATTTATGCATTGTGATTATGTGTTTTATATATAATTCAGCACATTGGGATACTGTAATATCTAAAACCAAATTTTTATATGTGTCTTTGTATGTGTGCATATATATATTACAAATTAATAAACACCAGTCCTTCACTTTAATACGTATGCATTGACCAAAACATGCACTAATGCACTCGTCACTGTTAACTTACTCAAAGATCCTTTATTCTTAAATATTTGTTAAAATTAGTGAGACATACCCTTTAAATATTAAACTACTGTTCCACAATGACCATATTCATGGCGATTAGATCCTCTGTTTTGAAGCCAAATAAATATGAAAATGATCATGGAGAACATTCAGTGGAAAACTAACTAATAAACCCTTTTACCTTGGTGGCTTAAGCCCATGGCGAATATTAAGTGTTTTGAACTGCGTTGAAAACCCATGTCACCTGCAACATGACTGTAGTTCTCTGCAGGGATTTGCAACAACAGCCTCTCGTCGTAGGAGAATGAACCATCAGGGCGTGATCAAAGAACAAACCTAGATTCAACTTCATACCCAGGGAAGGGGTGTTGATGGTCTGTCCTGATTGCCCAGGTCAGTAAGTATAGTGTGGATTTATTTTACTTGATTTGATCGTTTTATGATTCCTTTCCACATAACTTTTAGCGTATGTACATATTCTCAAATCTCAGGCAAAACAGAATTTCCTAAAGTAGGCATTTTGCTTTGTAGATCCATGCACCCCTTCAATGGGACCACGGAACTTTTAGATTCAAAAATCTTCTCAGCTATGACTGAAAAGAAAAGATCTAAATTTGAAAGCAAAGGGAGGTGCTTGGGAAGCCTTCATCTCACTCTGTAGTTCTACTATCACCACCTGCTTATGTTACATTTTTAGTCAAGTTTTTGTGTTTTATTGATTTTTTTTTTCCTTGCCCTCTCTTTTATGTTTTCAACAAGATTTTCCAGTGGGATAAACCTGTGGATGTGTGTTAATGTCTGAAAAGTTAAACAGCTTTGCCTCACTGAGAATTGGGAAGAAAATAGACCAGCTAATTGGGAATATAGACCAAATGGAGACTATGAAATAACATCCAGATTTTATACTGAGCTCTATTGACTTAGATAGAGAGAGGAATATTCTTTTCTCAGCAGATAAAAAAAAAATAATCTTTCATCCTGGGCTCTTGGGATAAGGTAATATCTAAAACCAAGTTCAATATCTTCTTCACCTCCTGTGCTACCACTATGTGTATAGGTGTCCACAAAACCTGCAAATAAAAGCATGCCATGGTATTAGGTTCTCTGGGAGAAAAATAGTGGTCATGATTTGCACAACACTGTGATATAAATATAGAGATGTCTTTTGCAATTCAGAGGATATAGGTCAGGGAACTGAGACATCACATTACTAACAAGGAAAGGAAAATGGTTTTTGGGCCAATAAACGAATGGGCATTGAACCACAGTGATAGTAAGTATGTGTGTGTATGAGAAATTAAAATGTTATATTTGCTTATAGACAGATATGTTAAAATCGGGGAAAATACAAACTCGTGAAATCCCTGCGGCAAATAAAAATGTATGCATGCCCTGTGACGGTTCAGGGTGGCCTTTTGTTTTATAAATTAGAAGGTGTTTTCTCAGAGACTGTCTGTGGAGTTCACATGAGAACCCTGCAGGAAGGAGGGGCAGAGGTTCACGTCCTTCCTGCCATATGAACCAGGATGAAAACCACAAGGTTCCTTCTGCTCTTTCACCCTTCCATGTTGACCATTTGCCTTGACAGTTAGTGAGGAAACAGGGCAAAGAAATCAGAGCTGGGAATAAGAAAAGATAGGTAGAGAATCAGCAAGTGAAAAATCCAAGACAAAGGGTCAACCATGAGAGGCAAGGATGTGAGGACAAACGGCCCTATCAGGTTTCTGCAGCCGCTATAACAAACCGCCACCAACAGGGTGGCTTAGAACAACAGCAATGTATTCCTTCGCAGTGCTGCAATCTGGAAGTTTGAAATCAAGGTGTCGGCAGGGTGCCGTCCCTCTGAGAATGTGGTGGAACCTGCCCTGTGCACCTCTCCTGGCCTCTGTGGTCTCCTGCAGTCTCTGGGGTTCCTGGGCTTGCAGGTGAAGCACCCCAGGCTCTGCCTCTGTCTACACTCGGTGCTCTTCCTGTGAGTCCAACGTCACCCTCTCTGTGTGTCTGTTTTTTTGTCACTGTGCCTCTTCGCTTTTTATAAACACATTCGTCGTACTCTCCATAATGACCTTCTCTTCGGTTGCATCTTCATTATGGAAGTAAAGACTCTATTTCCAAATACGGGCACAGTCACAGTTACCAGGAGGAAGGATGTCAACATATCTTTTTGGGGGACACAATGTAACCCACAACATAGACAAAGTTTTCTAAAAAAAAATTTTAACAGTAGCAAGAGAGACATGGAGACACCAAGAGGTGCGATTGTTGTACATAGTAAGGATGAAGAAAGTTACATTCTCGTTGGAAGGATTGTAGAAAAACTCAGAAATCCGCTGTATGAAACATCAGACAGACAAACAAAAAAGAAAGAAACCGCATCTTCGCTCCTTGTATGGTAAAATGTCTTCATGAAGTGATCTTTTGAATTATTGTACTGAAACATTGAAAATGCCATTGGTTTCTCCTCATTATACCTCTTTCCATTTTTCTCTGCCCCTTGTTGTACAAGGTTAATCTGAGACCCCGAGTTTCCTAAACCTGACACGGGCACCTGCTTTGTCATTTGTGTTAGTGTCTTCAGCCCTAAGCTGTAATATTGTGTATTGGATGCTGAATGGACAGAAACAAGTTTCTGTTAGGATTTTAAAAACTCATCACTTTAGCCTGGGAATGATATTTACACCTGTTGGGACGTCAAAAGGATTGTGTTCAATCAGGCAGAAATTTTAACTGTACCCCTCTGCACTTACGAAGATGGTAAGTTTAGACCTCAGTCCTATATAAAACACACAATTGATTAGGACTCTACTAGGATCAGTAGGTGCATGTGTTAATTTAAACAATGCAAAAAACTGTAAAGAAAGAAAGAGATCGGAAACCTGGATACTTCTTTGAAGATCTGAGAAAATGTGCACAAGGCATATACCCGTAAATCTTGACCAGGGTATGTCCAGGAACAGCAAATGTAAGATAACTTGCAGAGAGCTCATGATTTGGAGAACGTTTTTCCCTCTTTTTCCAAAGCTTCAAGTCCAAGAAACTGGACTGTTTTCTCTATACATCCCGGGGCTTTTTGTTTGCTTGATAGTTTAAGTCACGGGACTCAGGCAATGAAAGTTTGAGAGTCACAACAGTGGTGGCCAGCCAAGCTTCTCCTCACCTATCTCTGAGGACAGTCCACTAACCTGCATTTCACATTTCTAAGCTTTCTGATTCAGCAACCCCTCCGATAGCAGCGGAACCGATAGCCACGGGAGGGTGAATCGACTCTGATAAAATGAAAACACTTGCACTGCTCGAGCCCTTATCTACCTCTTCTCGACAGCTTCTGAATTTGTGCGCATTTTCAGTAAAAGGCATTCTGTGTCCGGTTCTGCAAGAAAAGACAAGATGCAGCAAAGAGAGGGAGGAAAGTGCTGGAAGGCTGATGACCCTAATCTTCATGTAGAAATCGAAGTTGAATTGGATGTGAAATAAAGAGTGATGTTTAAGTCCACTGATCTCAAGCAAGTCCAAGGATGAAATGGCAAGTCTCCTAATTCTAAGTTCTATTGATGTTTGTAATAATTTTTTTTTAATGGTAGACGAATCATTTTCTGTTCTGAATATCTTTGAGCAGGAAATGAGAAGATAGAGTTATGCAATGAGGTTGAGAAAGGCATACAAGAATAACCAATGTGAGAGCAGAAAAAAGACTTTTTCTTTTTAACTGAAATCAGTATTTCAGTAAGAAAAATAGATCTGGGATCTGGAATTAGGTCTATATACCTTTGTTTTTGTTAACCCATTCAGAATACGGAAATCACCACTGGCATTGAGCTAGCCTAGCCACTGTGGGGTCTTCGGAAAACCCAGAGGAGTTTTCAAACAAGCTTACAGGGAACAAGATACCAAAGTGAAATTCGCACTTTAAGATTTCTTTGGTGCAATCGTGTCATCGTCTGAATTTTACAGAATGGAATTTTATATTCCACGGCAATTTGTCTATTTTAACAAAAGTGTGGATGAAGTGGCAGATGTTTGACAGTATGCAAATATCATTGTGCCAACATCACCCCAGCTGAAAACAGTCGCTCCAACATTCAAATCCAAGAGCGTCAAACAAGGAAGAAAACCAGGCAGAAATTAATGTTCACATCTTTTGAGACTTCTTGTGTTCCTCTTGGTTTAGCTTTTTATAATATTAAATAAGTCTTTGAATTTTCAGGGTATAAAATACAAAAAAGTAGCCTCAAAGAACAAGTGCATGCAAATTCCAAAGGCGACGGATGTTCTCTGCCTGCAAAGGAAATAAAATAGATCTTTTGTTCTTGCTAAGGAAATGAAAAATAAATAAATGAAATGAGAAGTTCCGTCATCTGTAAATGGCTTGTGAGTCATTTGATGGCTTGGGAGGTTTAATTTCATACAATAATAATATTATAAACTGAAATTCTATATATTTTGAGTTTTGAGAATGAGGTTCTACCTGGTATCTACACAAATAGTGGGTCCCAGACAATAATCATGCTATTTTAATTTCATAGAGAAGTAATTATTCCTCTTTAAGTTGGTCTCTGGATTGGGAACAAGGCAAAGCATGTCTTCACGCCTGTTTTGCACAAAGATCTGGGCGTCGCATAGCATAGGCTGCTGTTTCTCTTCCTTAAGAACTCAAATAATTTATATTGGCCTGGTGAATGTTGATGATAACAAATGGAGAGCAAAGAGATTTGTACAGTATATTAATTTTAAAAAATAGATTCCACTTGAAGTCTAGAGAAGTTCCTTTCCCCTGGAGACCCATAATTCCTTGAATTCTTATAAGATGTGGACCATCAGGGTATTTTAGGCTACATCAAATATATTAAAAAGTAAAATGAGAGAGCTAAAGAAAGAGGAAAGAAAGAGGAGGAGGAGGAAGAGGAAGAGAAGCAGGAAGGAAGGAGGGAAGGAAGGAAGGAAGGAAGGAAGGAAGGAAGGAAGGAAGGAAGGAAGGAAGGAAGGAAGGAAGGAAGGAAAGAGGGAGGGAAAGGAGAGAGAGAAGAAGGGAAGAAATGAGGGAAGGAGGGAGGGAAGAAGGGAAGGAATAAGGGAAGGAGGGAGGAAAGGAAGGAGGGACAGAAGGAGGGAAGGAAGGAGGGAAGGAAGGAGGGAGAGAAGGAGGGAGAGAAGGAGGGAAGGAAGCAGAGAGGGAAGGAGGGCAAGAAGGAGAGAAGGAAGGAGGGAGGGAAGGAAGGAGAGAAGGAGGGAAGGAAAAAGGGAGGGAAGGAGGGAGAGAAGGAGGGAAGGAAGGAAGAAGAGAAGGAAGGAAAGAGGGAAGGAGGGAAGGAGGGAGGGAAGGAAGAGAAAAGAAAGTTTGGCTATAGTCTTTGGAAGGATAATCCTACTTTCCAAAGAAAAAAATTGATTCATCTAGGAAAACTCAGATGCTGATATCCTACCTCCAACTCTCTGGTACAACTTGAAATTCAAGTATCTGCTTATGTTATTTAACCACTTTTCCCTTGTTTTTACCTCCAGCTTTTATCTACCAATTTTCCCTCATTAAGGAGGCCCTGACTCAGTTTCAAGTCCACCCATTGGACCGGAGGACACCTGGCACAGTGTTTGTAACCCCTGTAGCTTTTCACAGGGACACTGTGTGCTCTCCGGCCAGCCCCGGCCACTGCCTGGACTTGTACAAGTTCGTTCAGTTCATAATCCAAGAACCTCTGAAATGTCTGTAAGTATCCTAATCTCATCTCTTTTTCTCACCTCCCAGAGGAAAACCAACAAACACTTTTAAGTTTGTTCCAATTAAGTGATCTGAGTAAATATAGAAAATACCAATTTTTAAAGGTGCAGAGATTACACATCAGCCTGTCTTTCCTGTCTAAATAAGGATGGACATTATTTTTCATATACAGCCAAGAAAAAAACAACTTAACTAAATCAGGACTAAATGAGGTGTCCCCAAATTTAAACAGAAAACTTTTTCAGAGCATCATGAGTTAGGTAACAATCATGTAGCCCATCAGAACCAATGGCACGTGGCTGTCCCCTAACCTGAAATTCATTTATTTTCATGTTACTAACCTTCACTAAATATGTGAAAAGTTGTTTTTATTTCATCCAATTCTCAAAACGTACCTGTTTTTAATCAACAAAAATTATATATATAGATAGATATTTATTTATAACGTCCAACATGCTGTTTTGATATATATATATATACACACACACACACTGTGGAATAGCAAAATTTAGATGATTATTAATAACATGCATTACTTCACACAGATTTTTTTTGTGTTGAGAACATTTAAAATCTACGCTATTAGTGATTTTTAAAATATAATACGTTATTATTAACTTCAGTCACCATGATATGCAGATCTCTTAAATTTATTCTTCCTTTATAACTGAAATTTTGTGGGTTTTGGACAACATCTCATTCCTCCTTGCCCCCAGGCCCTAGTACCCACCCTTCTACGCTCCACTTCTGTGAGATTAACTTTTGCAGATTCCACATAAGCGTCATCATGCAATATTTGTCATTCCGTGCCTGGCTTATTTCCCTTCACATCATGTCCTCTGGGATCATCCATGTTGAGGCGAATGACAGAATCCCCTTCTTGTTTAAGGCTGCATAGTATTCCAAAGTGTATTTGTGACACATTTTCTTTAGCCATTCATTTGTTGGCAGGTACCTGGGCTGATTCCGTGTCTGGGCAACTGTGAATAGTGCTGCACTGAATTTGGGAATGCAGGTATCATTTAAGCACGCTGATTTCATTTCCTGTGAAGGTTTAACAGTAAATATGTTAGCCAATATTACCCTAAAAGCAAAGCATGAGATACAAACCCGGGCACAGGTGTTTTAACTGGAAGCACACGCAAAAAGCAAGGCAAATAGTGGCAGATGTGAAAGGAGAAAATGCCAGCAAGCCGACAGATTACACAGGTCAGTGCTATAAGAAGACCTGATATTACTGCCACGTTTTGAGATACATACAAACTTATTCCCGGAAATATCCACCTAAGACCTGGGAGGGTAGACCATTTATTCCCAGGTCTGTTTCTAATTGGATGAGAGCTGTGTATGGGAAGTTAACGACACATCGGTTTAAGATTTGAGCATGGACCAAAGAAATTCCAAAAGGCGTAGGAGAATGCCCTCCGCTAAACACAGTAGCATCTTGCAGTTTTTTGAGATGGGACCCCAAAGAAGGGGAGCTTGAAACACAAGCTGCAGCTGCAATCATACTTAGAGATGTGATGTGGGCACAGGAAGCGGCCGCTGTAGTCTACCCTTTTGTAGTGTTTACATTTAGCAGTGCCCGACTCTGCAGCAAAGTTTCAAATGGATAGTCAACGATCATTGCCATAAAACAATAAATGCCAGGAGCCAGACAGATACAGTCTAGCTAGTGTTACGACTGGTCCTGCGGCTATAACTAATAGCCATCATCTTCTTCCTCCACTATCTACTTGGCCAGCTCTTTAACTGAGGTCACCTGCTGAGGTCACCTGTTGTCATCCTTACATTTCTCATACCTTCACTGCCCGGCCTTTTTGGGGCCATATGCTAGGAAAGCCCCCAAGTTTAAGACAGACTCCTCCATGCCCTCATTTTGCTACAGCATCCCTGACTCTTCTGGATAAACTTTCATCTGTACAATAACTCATTTATTTGTGTCTGGTCCACCGTCACGAACAGCCTGGGTGACATGCGGGCAGGTGAGTTCTGCCTTCGCTGATGATGCTGTTGTGGACCCATTTTGTCTCCACAGTGACGCCACATGCTTCTGAGTGACGTGGGGCCTGCCAGGACAATCGGATCTTGCCCATCATGGAGGAGAAGTTGTCCCAAGGGACAGAAACTCTCCCCCACGTCACAACTGTTTCCAAAGACCAAAGGAGCCCACCGGGCATGGGAGAAGGACTCAGTGAAGAATGCAGGAAAGTTGGCTGGGGACAAGTACAGGTCCGCTTGGAGCCGTCCACTTTGGCTGCAGCCCACATCGGAGGTGGACTTAGGAAATGTGGAGGTGACAGAGATATCAGCTGCAGGGAAGGCATCAAACCCTGAGGAATTAATGAGCATTTATGCAAATTCCGTCTTAAAGACAACTCAAGAAGAAAAGGGAAATGTTCCCAAAATAACTGTAATAAGCAAAGTCCTATATGACAGGTGTTTTCAGACTCTCTCTGCATCTTATTTTCTGATGCCTGCACCTGTTGGTGCTTCACTGACCCCCCTGGAGAAGCTACACCTCCTAGAGTTAGCCAGTTCGTAGATATGGTAAAAGATCCAATGGCGAGTGTACCTTTCTTGTGCAAACCAAGCAATCCAGAGGTTATCCTAACCCTAACCAACTCCTTTATTTATTAGGTTGTCACTTTCCAGGCCACTATTCCACTCCCCTCACCACCCCCCAGAGCCATGTGTGAGGCATCTATATACTTCTACACCCTAGAGCCTGCTGAAATTATTCCAACCAGCAGACCCTGAGCAGAAACCACTATTCATGCAGAAACCACTATAAAGACTTTTGAAATTCTATGCCACGTGGTCCTCATGCTTTGTTTTCCTGAGCAACTCCAAAGGTTTAGGGTTAGGGTTAGGGTAGCATGCCCTCTCCTCTTGGGCACTGTGAGTAACAAATTCTCTTGTAATAGCAGTCAACTCCTGATCTGTTGGCCTTTCCATACCTGAGTAATAATAAAACCTACATTTTAAAAATAGCCTTTGACCACAGGAAACTTCAGTATTGATAACATATGGAAGAAACCCCACAAATAATGTCAAATCAGTCATGCAACATATTAGAAATGCAAAGTGATTTTCCTGCCAACATCAAAGATGTTCTGTTGGGTTTGAGGGATGTGTGTCAATATCGAATGTGGTAAGAGCTTAAAAGACTTTATGGCAAGGGAAACATGCAACTGCTATTTTACATATTCCGAGAATTAGTTCACAGATTCTGAAGCCTAATCCGAGTGTGTACCACCAGAAACGATGTCGAAACTAATGTGGTTGAAAAGGTTAAGACGGTCATTAAAAAAGTGAAATGCAGAAATAGTTTGGATAGTTTACAGGTGATATAAATTAATTTCTCCGAGTAAAATGTGTGTGATCCAGCCAGAGAATTTTATTTAGGTATCTCCAGTCTATGGCGATTGAAAGTATGAAGATTTAGTGGGCAAGTGGCAAGCTAAGGGGATTTTTTTTAAAGGTGTGTGTATGCGTCAAGTGGAGAAAAGTGTATACTTCCAAAAGTGGGTGGGCTTCACTTTATTCTCCATATTATGTTGCATTGTGGCTTGTACCCTCAACACACCTCTTCCAGTGACTTCCTTTAAATATAATCACTACTAATCTATAAGAACTCTATATTATATACATTGTGAAATACTTCATCGAATAAAGACATATTCTTAAGTATAACAACTCACAGAACCTGAATTACTCTCCCATGTGCACCACCTTTTCCTTTGTTGAGAATTCAAGTACAGTTTTTGAATGTGTGATTGAAATATCTGAAACAGGATATTGATATGAACCAAGCCCGCTAACAACAGAATTCAACAGCATTCAGAAAATTATCCAAGGCCTGGCGTGGTGGTTCATGCCTGTAGTCCCAGCACTTTTGGGGGCCCACATGGGAGGATCACTTATGCTTAGGAGTTCGAGACCAGCCTGAGCAAGAGTGAGACCCCAATGCTACTAAAAATAGAAAAATTATTAGCTGGGCGTTATTGTGCACACCTGTAGTCCTAGCTACTCAGGAGGCTGAGGCAGGAGGATTGCTTGAGCCCAGGAGTTTGAGGTTACTTTGAGCTATGATGATGCCACTGCACTCTAGCTGGGGTGACAGAGTGAGACAAGAAAGAAAGAGAGCAAGAAAGAAAGAGAGAAAGAAAGAAAGGAAGGAAGGAAGGAAGGAAGGAAGGGAAGAAGGGAGGGAGGGAGGGAGGGGAAATTACTGAAAATATCAGTTGAGCCCTTGAATACCCTAATACCGTACAAGTCTAACAGTGCTCCAACAAGAAGAAAAAAATTGTCACTAGCCACTAGCCAAATGTCCTCCAGGATGATAAAATAGCACATTGTCGATCAAACATGCGATATTTACTGTATACATGATAAATTTACAATTTTCATGTTCAAATAGGCAGTAAGACTGAAGAATAACTCTTATTTGATGTGACAGTTGCTACCTGGTAAAGAAAGAATTGATTAGCAGAAAAGTGTTGTAACTATAGGTTTTAAGACCATGGGTTAATTATTTCAGTCCTAATAGAGCAATCAGGAATTCCACTATGGTATCAGTGACAAGCTCTAAGCACCTGTATCGTGAGATAAAGAAGAATCAATATCAATTAATTATCTCATCACGTTTTATCATTTTGAAGCATAAAGCAAGTGAGGAAATCTGGCATTCTTATAAAGGCAATTTGACCCACAGTCCTCAATTTGCTAGAAAAATGAAGATTATTTAAAACTTCCATCTCACTTTTCGTGCACAGTTGATTGAATTCTTCTAAGCTGCTGCTTACAGCCCGGACTCTCACCAAGTTATTTGCATTTCCTCCTACAATGACGACGTGATAGGGCAGTCTGTGTCATCAAAAGGATTTCTCTCTCCTCACCCTTAATAGTCAGTTCCTCATGGCGACCATCCCATAACTAATATCTTTGTCATGATCTCCAGCAAGAAAACAGACTCAAAACTGATAGCCTTGCTTTAAATTTCCATTTTCACAGATTATTTTAATGACTGCTTTAAAAAAAAAAAAAAACATAATCAGTAACTTACTTTTAAAATTATCTGGAAATATTAGAGAAGTCATACTATTCTCAGTTTTTTTTTTTAATGAATGCATATTCCAGGGGATTTATAGGCCTGAGGAGCATTTATATACCTTTCTTCTGCATCCAATATAGACGCAGAAACATAGACACACTGTCTCTCTCGCTTTCTCTCTCTCTCTCTCTCTCTCCCCGCCCCTCACATACACACACACATATACACAGAAACTGATTCAGACAAAGTATATCAGAGTCAGTCTTCCTTATTTGGATCTACCAGAAAATGCACAGCATCCCTTGTGAACTACTCATGCATAAACAGAAATATTCCCCAACGAGGAGCTCTGCTCCTATGAAGTGTGTTCATAGAATTTTTCCCCAAGACAATCTTAATTTGTGATAATGTTGATTATTTCTTTGCTCCAATAACTCATCCTCTATTAAAGGAGCTAAAAAGTAAACTTTCAGCAATGACTAATTGTTGCTATTCAATAAATTCAAGATTTTTTTGTTCATATTCCCACAAAGTTCAGATTAATAAATTTAACTTTGAATCCAGATTGGAGAGAAACGGAAGACACTAAAGAAGAGTCCATTCAAATGCATTAAAGCCATCTTTGCGTCGAAGCAAAGCTAAATTCCCATTCATGACAATGTGGTTAGAAAGGATGTGATGATTATAAAAGTACGAGAAAAAGTTCCCAGCTCAGTTGTTTCCTAGCTAGTTATTTTGGCACCGTGTAAATGAGAGTCACCGTCCCTTGTGACAATTTGTCATCAATGGTAGGCAAGATGCAATCGTGTGCCCCACATGGCTTGGAAGCACATGTCATCATCGTGAAGAGGTGATTCTGCTAAAATGGTGTCACCAGGGTGGGGCCTAATCCAATCTGGCTGGTGTCCTTCTAAAAGACAGAGAGGTTAGGTCACACACACACACACAGAGGGATGGCCGTCACCTCTATAAAAACTGTCTCTACAAATACAGCCACATTCTTTGATCCTGGGGGTTAGGGCTTCTACATGTGAGTTTTGGGGGAGACACAATTCATCTCCTAATAAACCATAATCAGTTTTGATATTTTTGGGGGGAGCATTGAATGGGGTGTCTGTTATCTGCTGAACCCCTGTTATGTGAAAGATCTACGGAAGGTACTGTTTCAAGGGCAGAAGTGACTGTCGCAAGTCCTGCCACTCAGAGGGCCTCGAGTCTACTTAGAGAAATAGCCGCACAGATCGCAATAAAGATGCCACTAAAGTGAGAAGAGCACAACTCCTCCCAACTCATATGACCGGGTTTTGCAGGCTTCCCAAGGGGCTTAGAAGAGGGCTCATGATGAACATGAAATTTAGAAGACAGCTGCTACCTAATATTGAACATAATCAGTCTTAAAATCTAAATGCCCGGGAATATTTTTAATTCTTAAAAAAAAGAAAAAAAAAAAAGGAACTCCTGACGCAGACTACAACAGGGATGAACCCAGAGGACATCAAGCTTAGTGAAATTAGACAGGTGCCAAAGGACAAATTCTGTACGATGCTACTTCTTCGAGGTCCCTAGACCAGTCGAATTCATAGAGACAGAAAGTAGAAATATGGTTCCCAGAGGCTGAGGGAGGGGATGGGGAGTTAGTGTTTCGTGGGGATGGTGTGCTAGTTTGGGAGGATGAGAAATTTCTGGAGATGGATGGTGGAGATGGTTGTACAGCAGTGTGAATGTGCTTAATGCCATAAAACTGTTCACTCAGAAATGGGTAAAATGCTACATTCTTATTATGTGTGTTTTACCCCAGTAAAACAACAAAAACAGACAAAAGGCTGGGCACGGTGGCTCAAGCCTGTAATCCTAGCACTCTGGGAGGCCGAGGCAGGAGGATCGCTCAAGGTCAGGAGTTCAAAACCAGCCTGAGCAAGAATGAGACTCCATCTCTACTAAAAATAGAAAGAAATTAATTGGCCAACTAATATAAATAGAAAAAATTAGCCGGGCATGGTGGTGCATGCCTGTAGTCCCAGCTACTCGGGAGGCTGAGGCAGGAGGGTCGCTTGAGCCCAGGAGTTTGAGGTTGCTGTGAGCTAAGCTGATGCCACAGCACTCTAGCCTGGGCAACAGAGTGAGACTCTGTGTCAAAAAAAAAAAAAAAAAAGACAAAAGAACATCTATATCACCAACATAAAAAAAAAGACAAAAAATTCAAACACTCAGCTAATTTATTTTACCAGATATATTTGCTGACATCACATTCAACTTCACCATTCAGTGAGCCCATTAATGTCATGACATATCAGATCTCAGAGGTTGGTAACCCAAAAGGAAAGCTGTGTTTTATTGCATATTTAATGCTTTAAAATAATTTAAATGTACAACAATTATAAGTCAACATTTGTAACTTTAAGTCAATAGCAGTAGCTTTAGTACAAGAGTAGAAGAGGTAAAGAAGTGAATGGATCTCAGTCCCAGAGAGATAGGTGGACATTGGGGAAATCGAGAAGAAATAACTTATAAATTGTAGGTCCCTCCTAACTGACAAGAATATAGCAAGAACCCACCCATCTAAAGCCCTTTCTAATAGCCTCCTTCATTGCAAGTATGAAAAACAATACCTCTTGCCCTCAAATATAAAAATAAATCATATGAAAAAAAAATAAACTGTGGATTGGAAAAAGGGAAATTGAAGTGTATCAAATGATTTTAGCTTGAATAACCCCCAACAGGAGATCAAGTTCCTATTTATTTTCACTTGTTTAAGCCTTCACATACAAGGTTTATCCACTTGCCCCTAATGAGTCACTGAGTTATATAAGAACGCAACATGTCAATCCTGGGTTCACGATAGTTACATAATTGCCAGAGTTATAATGAATTGCAGGTTAGTTTAGAGACTGCCTTTTACACGAAAGTCCACTCTGCACATCTGCATTTAAGCCAGGGGCCAAAAGAGTGGAGGCAACTTGTTCATTTCTCATTAAGGAATATATATATATATATATATATATATATATATACACTAAGCTTTTCCAGTAGTAGAATTTATTCCAGGCAGAAGCAAACTGCCTTTTGTCATAAAACGAAAAACTATTTTACTTGAGTTTTTAAGTGAAGCATAAAAATCCCTGTAGTCATATCACCTTTCATCTTTTTAATGCTGTGGAATTTACATAGAGCTTCCCCGTGCGTCTTCTCTTTGGATTCTTGCAGTGCAAAAAAAAAAAAAAAAATTGAGAGGAGGATAAGCTTTATTAGTTCAATTTTATACAGAAGAAAATGTAGCCCCAGATCACAAGGTGACTAGTTCAATATCTTCCTCCTGCAGCAGTGAATAGAACTGGAGCCCAAGTTTTTTGAAACAGTTATATTTCCTACTAAGCTTTGACCCCACTAATAAGATAAACTGCAAGGGGTACCCTGCAATTTTTACTGACATTATAATCAGAAGATCTGGGTTTGAACTGGTCTATCTCATGCTGTGTGTCTTTGCGGGAAGATTCTCACCGGTAAGAATTCATTAGCTTTGGACGGCTGCCTTGGAGATGGCAAAACGCTATGTGTGCAGACCCACCCAGGTCTTGACGTATAAGAACAGGATATTCATCCTGGAGTCATCACTGGAGAGAGAAAGATGCCCTGGTCCATGGCTTTTCTCTCTCTCTCAAAACATATAATTCTCTGGGATCTCCCAAGACTTATAAATGTGTGGATTGAAGATAATGAGACTATGAGAAAGTCACAATCACTGAAATGGATTAAGAGAAGACGTGTGTTCAGAAGACGTGAGTTACTTTTGCAGAACTTTGTATAAGAATACAAGATGCAAGTGTTCTGATCATGAGAGGTTCCTATAAAGACATGAGAAGCTGCACTGTTTTTATTATTATTATTTCAAGACATTAATAGGGTATAAGTGGTTTTGGTTGCATGGGTCACTTTTGTAATGCCTGAGTCCCAGCTACAAGTGTGCCTGTCACTCATGAGTGCATTAATAAAATGTAGTATATGTATACCATGGAGTTTTACTCAGCCATAAAAAAATGAATTAATATATTTTGCAACAATCTGGATGGAACTGGGGACCATTATCCTAAGTGAAGTATCTAAAGAAGGAAAAAACAAACACCACATGTACTGGCTGTTAAATTGGAACTAACCAATGAGCACACATGTGCACAGAGGGAAGCAAAACTCAACGGAAATCAATGGCGGAAAGGGGGAAGGAGGGGATGGGTAAAAACCTGCCTAAGCTATAACTATTAGTGCCCAAGTCCTTACACACCGACGGATACTAACAAGAGTTGTTCTCTTTTTCTTGGAGATAAATATCTCCTTCAAAGTAATCAGTGAGTTTCATAATCAACTATGAAGGTTTCTCAAGCCACAGGCACTCCTACAGGGGTGTGATCCCATCCTCTTCTGTGGGTGAACCAGGAGGGCAGAATAGAAGACATTATACTCTGAAGGACAGAGTTATGTGCTTTTAAGAAAAATACCAAGAGTCCTGCCTGTTCCCTCTTTTTCCAGTGAGTGCTTAAGAACCACTGCTTTCTACCAATGGATCTAATTCGGTGGATACACGTGACTCATCCCATGTGATGGACCTATTATTTTTGCTCCAACGTTTCATTATGCATTAACTCGATCCTAGCACTTCCTACTAAATATAGGGGAAAGCTCTCCTGTTTTCCATATTCTGCTGCCTGGATTAAAGTGCACCGTGCATATCACCTGTGACACAGCGCTGTGGGATATTTCAGCCGACGCGTGGATTCTAGTTCAAGGCACATGTGATCTTCGGGGAGTGATGTACATGGGGCTCAGTCCATGGATGAAATAGCTGTGACCATCTGTTGAGCTTGAGTGAAGAAGAGAACACATGCACTGTTTTTCTTAATTTAGAATTGAAGCCCTGGAAGTCTGGAGTCTCCCAGCCAAATGGGAAGAAGACACTAGAGAAAGACACATCATATCAATTGTCCCTCTCCCCCGCGAGCTGACTGTAATCAGTTTGATCAAGTAAGCTCTCTCTGTTTGCTTGAGATGGAGCGGGAACTGCCAGTCTTAGGACCTGTTTCAAAGCAATCGTTTTATAACCTGCTCATCCCTTAGCTTTTCTCCAAACAGTGCCATGATGGAAAGTCGCTTGGCTTTGTCATCCCAAGGACAAGAATTAATTGTAGGCGTGAGACTGTGTCACACATTCCAAATTGGTCAAGGCAGGAACGTGTGTGTGACTCAAATAGCCGTGGGAGCAACATTGGAATGGCCGAGGAAAACAGTTGCATGCGCACCTGTACATATCTTGCCACTGGCTCTACACACTCGTTCTGTCTTCTCCTTAGTTCACTGTCCTCCTGAGCAGGCCCTTTCCCTGCTCTACTGTTCATAAGGTATAACCCCGCACTCACAGAAAGACTGCCTCTTCCTTCTCCCTAAACACAGTAGATGTCAGTGCAAAAATCATAGTCCAAAAGTTATCAAATACATTTCCATGTGTAATTAGTAGTACTCTAATTCAATACGTTAAGCATCTACCGTCTACTTCAATCTGGGTTAGATCCATGGAATACGAGAAATACTGATTGCAATCCATGTTAGCACATGCCACAAGTCATGTGTTGTGTTCGCCTTTCTTTGTTCTTAAAGAGGAGAAATGCGGAGATGTCTTGGAGATTCCATAGAGCTTGCTTAGATCACACAGGGATTAAACGGTTGAGGAGGCTCTGAACACGGCCACTTAGATTGAAAATCTAATGAACTTGAACTTGAAAATCTAATGAACTTAATGAACTTGCAAATCTAACAAACCTACACTATTTTTAAAAGGGCGGGGAGGACTTTCTCTTCTTGGCAGACAGAGACAAAGAAATAGAAAAATTAAAAAATATAAAAAACGGGTCATCTAAATACAGTGGCTTAGCATAGAAGGCAGAACCAGAGAGGCACCTACAGCATTAACAGGATTGGAAACATCAGGAAGACAAAGCACATAAAATGCATTCCCAATAGGAAAGAACACTTACTGAAAAGGGTTGGAAGGAAGAAAGGCAGTATTTGGAAAGAATAGGAGTAGGGCATCAGCCAGATTGAACAGAATTTCCGAGGAGGTTCTTGAGCTGTTTGAATGGCATAATATAAACGATTTCTGGAATTGATACCTCTGGGAAGAATGCTTTGAATGGAGTTTATAGAAGAGCCTGTGGAAGTTATTAAAAGCTGAAAGAGCTATTGGAAGGTGGATTCAGCCATCCAAACCTCAGGCGACAGAAGTCTGCTCTGAATCACAACACTGGAAATGAGGAAGGAAGAGGAAAATTCTACCATGTTTTATGAAATGCACATGGACTTCAGTTGAATGTCAGATATAGGGGACTTGGATACAAGGAATAGAAAAAAATAGGTTTTCACCATCAGGGTTTTCTTTGGTTGTTTCGTTCTCTCTCAAATGGCTCGGATATGTCAATGGGGTTGATAGAAATGGCATTTCCGCAATCATGAGAAAACATTTAGAGAAGAGGGTCCTATAATTTTCAGTTGACAGTACATCATTCAAGGAAAATTGTCTTGGAATCAATTTAAAATATTGCAGAGTTAGGCCAGGATTGATGGTAGGAGAAATAAAATAATAATAATAATAATAATAATAATAATGAAGAAAAAAATAATAAAATAAAGTATTGTAGAGAAAGTAGAAATAAAAGTCTAAGTTTAGGGATCTATAATAGAAACATTAGTTGCAGCTTCGAGCAGTGATAACTAGGACAACGGAGATTCGGTGCATTTGGAGATTCAAGGTACAGAGAGACATACATCTTAAAACGAGGCTTAGGGGAACATAAAGAAAGAGCAGGGGGTACAAATGCAATCCACACTGAGGAAGTCATGGTATGTCAGGAAAGATAATTGATCCTATAAAAAGTCGAAGAGAAAAAGGACAGGAAAGAGATCAGAAAATTGGGCCAAAGGAAGCAGTCACAGTTGGAGTCTATGAATGCATTTTTTGGGAAGTGGTGGAAAAGACTTTAGGCTGCAATGCTTCCAAAAGAAGAAATTCATAATAAGGACATAAAATTATCCAAGATGAAGAAGGAGTTGGGTAGGTTGGTTCAGGATGCAAGATAGCATCTTCCCAGAGAGCAGCATGGTAATTCCTGGACCCCAGATAGAGTTGAAAAAGGAAAACACAGTGGCAGATTCTTCCTGGACACCCCCCCTACACACACACACACACACACACACACACACACACACTGGATTGGAGAGGACAAAAAGCACACATTAGGCTGGCTTTAAAAGGGAGAGCATTTCCTTTTGCTTTTTCTGCCTATCCTATGTGGTGTTATGAATTCCTACTGATGCAATGCCACTTGCTCTTTGTGTAACCCTGCGAATTGCCTGTTTAGTGGAAATAGATGAATCATCTTTGACCATAAAACAGAGGCTGGCTTTTCAAGGACTTTAAATCATGATCTGCAAAGTATCCGTTAATCTCTCTCTCTCTCTCTCTAAGTTGATTTTGAGTTTGTTCGAAAGGTTAATATGAGAATGGTTTTCTTAAAAACAAAGACCATATAACAATGGTAATAACAGGGTTTCATTCCCCTACTGTTTAAAAATGCACTCACGTTCCAACAAGCTATTCTTTTTCTAATATCCTTTTTTGTTGTTGTGGCGACAGTCTCTTGGCCATTTTTCTACTTACTAGTACTTCCATCAGAAAGAAAGTAAAGAAGATGAAACTACAACATCTCAATGCGAGATACTGAATCTTCTGTTAGGCACATCACCACCTTGAGGTGTCTAGACAACTCCCACACTTCTGGAGGTGTTACCTGCCAGACACACAGAACTTGTGCCCCCCCAAAAAAAAACAGCAGAGGATTCTAACACACTTGCCCCATCGTGCTGACGTTAACAGTTTGATTGTTTCATTCTTCCCTTCACTCTCATAGAGGCTGCAAGACAATGATCCCAGGCAGCTTAGAAATCACTCTAACAGAAGCAGTTATTTGCCCACATGAAAACCACCTTAAGGAAAAGGTGAACAGAGAGACTGACTTCAAATGACATCGGCTTTGAACACAAATCAACTTGTGGTTATGTTTCTTGCTTTGGGGCTTATACTATCCAAAAGTTCTAGGAGGAACCATTCGCGTAAACCAGGAGGCATTCATTGTTCCCCACTTTGGAAAAGTTGTGCTTATTTCATAGCTGTTGCATTTCCTGAGTTAAATTTTGAAAGAACCACACATGTGCCACTACTCGTACTCCTAGAATTTTCACAATGCAAAGCAAATGTGTGCATCTCCTGTGCCTGACTGAAATGTATTCGTGACCCAAAGTGGAATGTAAAATCTCAGAGCAGTTAGTAAATGGGTGAAGCTAAACTTTAAAAAGACTTGCTATGAATAACAGTTAAAATGGGTGTTTTACTTTCAATTTATTATGTTTTACAATATATATGTTTTTTGTTAAATAACAAGGAAAATTGGACTAAAATTCCAGAAACCGCGTAATTTCCTTAGTGAAGTACCTTCATAACCAGTAATACTTCTTAATGCACATTTATTGAAAGTGGTTTGGCTTTGAGACATTTTCCATTAAGACTAATATGGGTAAATCACACTTTTCCAGGACAAAGTATTTTATACAGATATTGGAAAATAGCTGAAGGTCACTATCATAGCAGAAATCCGTCTCATAAGTGGTGAAATTCAACACTGGACCTGTCAGCAAAGAAAGCTGGGATAACATTCTTAGCAGCGGCACTAAAAAGTCAGTTGGCTCAAGGTGGGGAGATGTGTTCATGAAATGAATCGTTTCTATTTCAGATTCAACAAGAAATGCTGTCTGGGCAATACCTGGGAGTTCTTCTAATTGTGCATCCAATTGGAAATCCATGTCTATCTAAATCAAACATAGAGTATTTAAATCTAGTGGGGGAAAAAAAGGCAGTTTATGAAAACTAAGGTTGTAAAATTGGAGCAATACTCAACACAGATTAGAACTGGTTTCTTAAATTATTAAATAGAGTTCTGTTGGCAGAACAGATTTAAACTCTAAATAATGTTTTCAGCTAGATATCCCTGCCTCTCTTAAGTTTTTGAGGGCAATGAGGCTGAGTTTACATTCCAAAACTGTATGTAAATTGCACTCTATAGTCTGCTGGCTGAAATCCATGCTATTTCCTCACCCTAATTTTGTATTTACTTGCAGTGTGCCCTACCACTAAGTGGACATGAACTTTTAAACAGTAACGTTTCAGACTGTTGCAGCCGAGCGGTGAGACCATAAAGAACCACACTGAGTCATTTATTTGTTTTATTTTGTGCCAGAAACGATGCTACACAGTTAATCCTTCCAGAGGGTGGGGAATGCTCTGAGGAAGAATTCTAACTACAATTAGTACTTTTCCAGGCAAAACCCAAAGAACAACAATAACAATAAGAACAACAACAACAAAAAAAAAACCACACAAAATCACAGCAAGAATTAGAAAGGAGTTAATAAAGATTCAAAATCAAGAAGGAGAAAAATGAGCATGAAAGTTAGTAGAAATTCCTAGCATTGGTCCTTTGTAAAGAAAACATTTGACAAAAAATTGTTTCATATGATAAGCATCAAATAAAACAGGGGAAACCCAAAATGCATAAAACAAGAAATGATCACAGGAAACCATAGCTAGGGGAAGAGATTAAAGAATCAAAACCAACTACTTTGATCAGTCCCATGCAAATACATTTGAAAACTTAGATGAAATGGATAATTTCCCAGGCCTACATATATTTTTCCAGAAGAAAAAGAAACTCCAAGGAGAGTAATTATATAATCCCAAAGCAGCCCGGCATCATTTTCTGCCTCAAACATTCTCCCCGTCAAAAGACACTTGTTCCAAATGATTTCACGGTTTTTTTCTCTGAAAACAAGATTGCTTCCCTTATATTTAAACTGGTTTAGAAAAGGAAAAATAGTTCCACACTTTTATTATAAGGCTAGCAAAACATTGATTAAAAAAATCCAAAGAGCATAGCACCGAAAAACAACTAATGGATGTGAATATTTTCAAAAGGTGGCAGATAGAAACTATCCAGCTGCTGCTTAAAGAAAAATTCATTGTGATGGCTTAAGATTTATTTCAAGAATAAATGTAAATCTTAATATTAGGACATTTATTAGTGATATTAATATAACCACAGTAAGCATAAGTCATCACCATGAGTGATGAAATTCATTACATAAGTCAATTCTCATTCTTTTTGAAATAGATGCTTATTTTCTTTATACGTACAATGTTTATATATGCATGATGTTAAGATATATATCATGTTTATATGTTATATAAACATATGTAACTTTATATGTATATATAATGCAAATTATATGAGTGATACAAAGATACAAACAATGACACTATATAGAGATATATCGATCAAAATGTACCTGTCATAACTAATGGCATATCAATAAGAGTATTCTACTCTATTAGCTTTTTTCCATAGATACTGTTAATACTAAACAGGTAAGAAAGTACAAACAGGTACTTACTGGAAGGAAGGATGCCATTTTTATTATTACTTGCAGATTTTTCATTATATTAGTAGAGAGTCCAAGGATATCAACAAAAAATAACAGCTAATAATAAAGTAAGTTAAATGTATAAAACAGATTTACTGTGCATTGAAAAAAACCTGTAAGAAGACTTAATAGAGACAGAATTCATAGTAACAATAAGACAAATTTCACCCGAACCACCAATACACTTTAACCCACTCCAAAGTATTTTTGAGGTCATTGCCTTAATAGCAAAACCTGACAAAGAAAATAAAAAAGAAAGAAAATAGAGTGCAAATTTTCAAAAATCTTTCTCACCAATGTAACATTTATAAAATTATATATGTAGTGTTAAATAAAAATCATAATATGCCATATGTCCAAGTGGTATAAAAAGGGAAAATATATCACATAATATGCTTTATTGAAGTGGGATTGATTTCTGAAATAGAAAGATAGGAGGGTAGTTTAAAGTTGTAAATCACTTGCTATAAATTTCTGTATTAAAAGAGAAAAGAACATACATATGTGGCATCACAATAAATGCTGAAAATATATTTTTAAATGTAGTTTAATTTATAAAGTAGGTTAGCAACATGAAATAAGAGGAAGCATGCTTAAACATATGAAGGATTTCTGCCTGTAAACAACAACAACAATAAAAGAAAACAAAGAAACAAACAAAACATTACAGGAAAGAGCCTAATAAATGCTGAAAAAAGTCTCCTGACATCAAGAACCAGGTGAGGATACCTGGTATAGGCACATCTTTACATGAGGTACTGGGAGTACCTGTGCAGCATAATTAGAAAAGTAAAAAAAAAAAGTGAAAGTAAAATGATTGGAAAATAAGAATTAAGCTTGTCATGAAGCATTGTGCAAGTGTAAAATCATATAGAACCTACAACTTAGGTATTAAAATGAGCAGATTTAGCAGTTAATGAAATTAAGAACACCAAAAGTATCCTATTTTTATATGCTAATGAAATCAAATACAGTCTACCTTTATAATGATGAATCCAATAGCATAAATAACATCACATTCACAGGAGCAGGAGTAAACAAAGTTGTGCAAAATTCATCTACAGAGCAAGTTAAACAACAGATCACTCAATGGTAGGGTATACCATGTTCATAGACTGGAATACTGTTACTGTCTACTGTAAAGATGTGAGTTCTTTCAGAATTGATCAATAGAGACAATGTAATGTGTATAACTGCGTGTGTGTGTTCATTATCAATACATTATCCTAAAATTCCTGGTTAATACTTGTCATTTAAATCAGCCACATCCAAACATAAATATCATTCAGGGACATTTGAATCCACCTATGTATACCACTCAATATTTGCCAAGGAGTTTTGCCATTCCCAGAAAAGAATATACCTGAGAAAATGTGCTTTTTGTATGGCTATTGTTTCTTAGTGAGATACAGAACTTTAGAAATATTGACAAGCAAATTGTGAGGCACAATACAAGCACATATTTTTTCAGACTTAAAAAGGCAGAAAATTCTGACACATACTAGAACATGGAGGAAACTTGAGGACATTATGTTACATAAAATAAGGCAGTCAAAAAAGGACAAATACTCTATGATTCTACCCATATGAGATGATACCCAGTGTAGATAAAATTATAGAGACAGAAATTAGAATGGCTGTTGTCAGGAACTAGGGAGGGAGGAATGGAGAGTCGTTTAATGGGGAAAGAGTTTCATATTTTGCAAGATAAAAATAATTCTGGAGAAGGCTAAAATGGTGAATTTTACATGATGTATATTCAACCAAAATTAAAAATAAATGAAAATTTTGACACACACACAAACACTATTATCTTGTGTTGTGGCTTTTAATTGGTTATGCTTTGCAAAGTTGATGAACACTATATACCAGCCATCCTCAAACTATGGCCCACGGGCCACGTGCAGATGTTTTTGCTCATTTGTTTTTTTACTTCAAAATAAGATATGTGCAATGTGCATAGGAACTTGTTCATAGTTTTTTTAAACTATAGTCTGGCCCTCCAACAGTCTGAGGGACAGTGAATTGGCCCCCTGTTTAAAAAGTTTGAGAACCCCCTCTATACCTTCTCCCAGGGGAAAAAATGATGCATATATATACACATATAAATAAGATGTTTTCTGAAGTTGTAGGGTGTTCATTAACCCACTAAGATCTACTTTATTTGATGGATTAACTCTCCATTCCTTTAATCAAACTGATGGTAATGATGCTCCAACATTCAGAAACCTGGAAATAAATAATTAGAACATGGAAACAGTCCACTTGAGGGATGGAGTGAGCAAACACTAAGCAAAGCAATAACGATCTGAAAAGAGGAGGAAAAACCAAAATCCATACATACATACAAACAGGCAATTCTTATTTGAAATGATGGAAATGAAAATAAATAAGTGGTATTTACAGAGCTAATACTCATTGCCTGAAAAGATATAAATACAACTGACTTGTTTGGTAATTAAGGTCAGAAAAAAAAAAGAGCTATTTTATTTCAGCATTTGGGATGTTATACAGACATTAAAATACAACAAACAAGCAAATAAGCCCAACTAATTTGTCTAGTAATCCTCCCAGAATTCACAACCACAGGATGATCTGAATTATTTACTCTATGATCCTGAGCTATCAATCTTCCCAATTGCTTAAGGTTATTGAAACATTTATCAAGACAGTGATGATGCCAATTACAGACCCAAATGTGATCGCTTCTACAGAACAAGTTCCTATCTACCCATCCTTGATAATAAACAAAATTGTGTACATAAAGAGCCTCTCTCCTGCAAGGGAAGGTATGAGGATAAAGCTGGGAGAACTCTGGACCAAGATTTAAGAATCTCGTGTTCTGGAATGACCAGGAAGATGCTAGACAAGGCTTCACTGTCATCCCCTATAAACCAGTGGTATTCATTCCTGCACTGTGTTCGTTGAAACATTACTGCAAAGAACAAAAGAGATAACCATGAGTATTTAAGCATTAACATCAAAAAAGAGAAGCACTTTAATAAATGGAATACTCTGTACTGATTTTCCAAAAAATTACATACTCACAGCACACGTTCAATTTAAGTTAGAGATTGTTTTACTGTGTTATGGTATGTTTTCTTATAGATCCTAGTTCAGGGACTTCCATGTTCTCTCCTTCCTTCTTCCCTTCCTTTCTCCCTCTCTTCCTTCCTTCCTTCTTCGCTTCTTTCCTCACTGCCTTCCTTCCATCGATCTTTCCTTCTTTCTTCTCTTTTCTCCCTTCCTTCCTTCCTTCCTTCCTTCCTTCCTTCCTTCCTTCCTTCCTTCCTTCCTTCCTTTCTTCCTTCCTTCCTTCCTTCCTTCCTTCCTTCCTTCCTTCCTTCCTTCTTCCCCTTCTTCCTTCTTTCCTCCCTCCCCTCCTTCCTTCTTTCCTCCCTTTCTTTTTCCCTTCCTTCCTTCTTTCCTCTTCAAATACATTTGAAATCTTCAAAAACATATATGCAAACTTTCAAGAATCTTTCTCATCAATATAACATTTATAAAATTATATATAGTGATAAATAAAAATCATAATATGCCATACATTCCTATGATATAGAAAGGGAAAATATATCACATAATATGCCTATTCAAGTGGGATTTATTTCAGGAATACAAAGATAGGAGAGCAATTTAAAGTTGTAAGTCATTCACTGTAAATTATTTCATTAAAAGATAAAGGAACATAAACATTTGACATCACAATAAATGCAGAAGATTACATTATGCAATACATTTTAATTAATAAAGTAGGTTAGGAACATGAAATAGAAGGGAGCATACTTAAACATCCGAAGTATTTCTACCTGGAAAAAAAAGAAAACAACAAGAAAAGAAATTAAAAGAGAAAACAAAAAACTACAGCAAAGAGCCTATGAAATGCTGGAAAAAGTCCCCATACATCAAGAATGAGGTGAGGATAGCTGAACATGACAAGAACAAGTGAA
>VSMD01057291.1:0-49557 GCA_008750895.1 Mirza zaza | reverse complement strand
GGAGCTGTGTCGCTCGCGCTGGCCTGTCTGTCTGGCGTGAGGCTGCGTCTCGTTCCGTGTGTGGCTTCTTTTCCGGCTGAGAAACTTTTTTTTTTTTTTTTTTTAATTTTTAAAAAGAATCACAGCCAAAGTAAGACATTAACTGCAAAATCCAAAACGGCTGTGTTCACCCTATTTATAAAAATGTGAAGTCTGCCAGGGCCGGGCGGCCGCTACACCTTCCCGGGGATCTTGGCGCGCTTGCGCGCGATGGCGTCCTCCACCGCCTTGAGCTGCTTCAGGAGCTCCTCCCGCCGCGACAGCGTGCTGGCCTTCCCTGATTTGGTGCTGGCAGCGGCGCCAGCGTCCGAGGCCTTGCCCGGCACGCTGGTGACCTTGCTGGAGCTCTTCGACTGCGGTGACACCTGGCGCTTCCTGCAAGGGGGGAGGGGACCCTTCCTGAGAGGGAACAGGTCACATCCCCCACCCCACCCTTGAGCTGCGTCTGCAGGTGGAGGGGGCAGTGTGGCCGTCCCCGCCCAGCAGAGTCCCTGCCCAGCACCAGCAGCGCGGGGGGCAGGAACAGGTGCTCTGGTCACGGCCTCCCAGCTGCGGCTGCTCTGGCTTCCAGGAGCAGAGCCCTGGCGGGGGCCCCAGCCCCTCCTCTCGCTCCTAACCCAGCCTCCCTGCCCCTGCGGCCCCTCTGTGCCCAGGGCTCCCTGGGGAGGGCTCGGGAACCACGCCAGGTCCCAGCCCGCACACACCAAGGGCCGGGACGGGGCTGTGGGGGTCCCCCGACTCCAGGCAGCGCTGCAGGTGCTGCAGAGACCTGCCCTGGACAAACCAAATCGGCCATCCTGTCCCTGTACCGCCCCATGGCGAGAGCCTTGGCTGTGTCCAGGGCCTGGGTGGGACTCACCTGTCTGCGGGGGCCGCGGGGGCTTTGGAGTTCTGGCCTCGCTGCCGCTCTGGCTTCGGGGAGCCCAGTCTCCCACCAGACTTCCGGTCCCGAGAACCTGGACATGGGGACGGACGTTAGGACCACGGTGCTGGCCACAGGGGCGGCAGAGATGAAAGCCTGGGGCGCTGGACGCTCCTTCGCTCTCAGAGGCAGCGGGAGTGCCAGGCGCCCAGGCCACCCCAGCGTCACTGCCATGGCGGGACTGGAGCGCAGGTGTGGGAGGGCTCACTGTCTAACAAGACACAGAACTCCCCTGGCTTTGAAAAAGCGTACTGCACAGGTCTTCACTATGGAAGAAAGCTACGGCAGTTAAACGAGAGCTCAGCCGTGTCTTGTCCACCACCGCCGCCGAGACGGGGTGTGGGGGTCGACGCCCAGCATGGCAGGCTCGAGATGGCTGAGGGTCAGCAGGAGCCCCGTGGCCGGCTCCGACCCCAGGCCCTGCCTGCCCCCCGTCTGTGTGGGGGTGGCTTCTCTGCTTCTATTTCAGGGAGGAAACGTGGGTTTTAGCTCTGCCCATCAAAGCCAGCCAGGAAGATCTGGTCTCTCCACCCGGGCAGGGGCTCTCGAGGTGCGGCCCAGGACGCTGGGGTCCACCCAGCCCACAGTGACACGGGGACACTGTCTGCTCTCACTCCATCCCCAGGAGCCCACTGGCATGTGCCCTCCCAGGGCCGACAGGCCAGATGTCTCCTGCCTGTCAGGCAGTAAAATTCGTGAAAATCTCCACACCTCCTGCTGTTTTAGAAAATATAGTTATTTTTAATAAAAAATGGCAGTTATGTTAAAATAGTGGTTTACTACTGTTACAACTACAAAACGGCAAGTTCTTTGGGCTGCTCATATTTTTAAGAGCAAACAGGGTGCTGGACCCAGCAGTCTGAGCGCTGCTGGCCCCGCTGGCTCTGCGTGCCGGGGCGGCTCACCTCGCTCTGGGGACAAGTTGGCCCGCTTGGCTGGAGGAGGGCTTTGCCGATCCTTGTCTGACGGCTCATAGCGCTTCCTGCTGCCTTTGTCTGCCGCCTGGGGTGGGGGAGAGGCCAGTGAGGACACAGCAGTGTCCCTGCACCTGCGGTGACCTCACCAGCAACCTGCCCTCTGCTCCCACGGGCCCCCCTCTGGGGTCAGGGTCCCCCGCCACATGCCCACGTGGCTCTGCAGCCCCCCAGGGAGGACGGCTCCCCTGCCGCGCCAAAGGCACAGCCACTGCACGTCTCGGCCCTTCGGGCTCCCAGGAAGGCACCTGCGGCCTTGCCTGCTACCCGCGGGTCCCTCTGGGGATGCACGGGACCCAAGTGGGCCGGGCCTCACTCAGGCTCCCCCCACAGAGAAACGGGCGCCAGGAGCTCCCGCCGCCCCCACACTGGCGCTGCGGCCTGAGCATCAGGCAGCGCCAGCAGGGCCTCGCCTCACCTTGTTCAGCAGCGTCAGCTTGATCTCCTTGTGGGGGACAAAGGAGCTCGGCTGTGGCTGCCCCGGGGCAGCCTGCTGGGGCGTGGAGGGCTGCTGGGAAGACTTCCCGCCTGCCGGGGCCTTCGCAGACTTGGGTGGCTGCGTGGATGAGTCCCTCTTCCGCTTCTCCTCTTTGACGCCATCCTCTTTCTTAGACTTCCCTGCCAGCGACAAGCCCGCGGTCACAGGGGCGCGGGGATGGCTTCCTGTGCTCCTCCTGCGAGTCTCCCCGCAGCGCCACGCTCCCGGGGATGCCTGGGGCCCCACATACCTTTCTCCTTCTTGGTCTGCGCCGGGGTAGGGGACCTGGAGCTGGCCGAGGACACAGGGCTGGCCAGGTCTGCGTACATGTCCTCCGAGTCCACGCTGTGCACAGAGCTGCTGCTCGACGTGGCGCTGGACACCGAGGAGACGCTGCTCACGCTCAGGGACCTGGACACACACACACGCACGCCTGTGCCACGGCCACGGCCGGGATTGGGGCTGGCTAGCGTCCCCACAGGCCACGGTCACCCACTCTGCGTTTTTATGGAACGTGAGACTCTGGGGGATTGGGCAGGGGGCACCTGGGCCACTGCACGGCTGTCTCAGATAGCAAGCACCAGGCACCTGCTGGGAAGGGGAACAGGACTGAGCTGACCCAGCAGTGGGGACAGAATCGGACAGAGGAGCCCTGGCCACATACAGCAGAAGGGAGGTGGCTTTAGCCCACGGGAGAGACTGAAAGCCAGGTGACAGGTCTCATTCAACCCCAGGACGGAAGGGAAGACAACCCTCATCCCACAGGCGGTTCCGCTGGAGGCGCCACACAGGGACTTGGAACGCACAAAACCGGGACTTCGGTGCCCCCTGCCCGGCTGTTACTTGAGAAAAGACAGATCAGCATTTCCTAAGGTCTCTGGGTGCTGGAGCACAGGAAGGGCAGAGGACCAGAGAACCAAACATTTTCTCTTTTAGAGACAGGGGCTCACCCCGCCGCCCGTGCTGGAGTGCAGCAGCCCCATCGCAGCTCACTGCGGCCTCCAACTCCCGGGCTCAAGCGACTCCTGCCTCAGCCTCCCGAGTAGCTGGGATCACAGGCATGCGCCACCTCACTGGACTTTATTTTTCTATTTTTTTTAGGCTGTGACAGGCCTGCGGGGCCCAGCCAGCTACACAGAGTGGGCGCTCCTGGCTCCCTCCACACGCCCAGGGGTCTGAGGGCCTCTGCTCTGGACGTCTCGTCACTAGTTATCGTCGAGTTCCCTCGTCAAAGCCAAGCCTGATGCGCCCGGCGACCAGACCCTGAGTGCCTGGGGAGACCCTCCTGCCCAAGCGGGCCTCTTCCTGGGAGGGAGAAGCGGCCACGCTGACGGGGAGGGGACCCGGCCAGGGCCTCACAATGACCTGGATCGAGAGCTGGAGCCGCTGTAGCTGCTGCTGCTGCCGCTGCCGCTGCGCGTCCGCCTGCAACACAAGCCGCACCAGGGCTCAGAGCCGGCCCCGTGTCTTTCTAAACACGAAACTAAGTATCTCAGGGACTGCGCTTCTCCCCTGGGAAGACCACACAGCACGCCAGCCACGTGCCTCTCCCCATCCCGCTCCAGGAGAGGACAGCTGGCCAAAGCCATGTGTGTCGGGGCTCAGCACGCGGGCACCGCTGACTTCATGGGGCACCGAATGCCGGGCGCTCACCTCCTGGGGGGGGTCCTGGCTTGCCGCTCCTTCCTCCTGGCTTCCCGAGGATCTCCTGGTTTGGCGGGCTCAGGGGCAGGGGCGGTGGCTTTGGTGGCCTGCGGTGGGGCGGGAGGCGGGGCCGGCTTCTTCACTGGCTTCTCCCTGTGGGCAGAGGAAGGCTCAGGGGCCGCGGCGAGACCCACCCTTGGGCGAGCAGTGCACAGGCGCTGTGGTGCTGCTTCCTGCTGGGCCACGTGGCGTCAGCACGGTCAGCCGCGCCTCACTTTGGGTAAGGCACACTCACAGGCTGCCCCCGCCTGCTTCAGCGTGCTTGCCGGGGCGCTGGGGCGGCAGAGAAAACGGCCCCACAAACGCTTCCTCTTGGCCCGCAGTGGGAAGACGTCTGCATGTGTGTGAGCAGCACTGCCCTGCACTGACGCGGACACCGACTGTGCCTCGGCCCCAGGGCTGGTGCCGGCAGGACCCACAGAAAGAAAAGTTCTGCCAAAAGCAGGTGCTCTGCACCGGACCACGGCCACTCCCGGCAGCTGCGCGCGGAGCAACGCCACGCGAGAGCACTGCGGAAGGAGCATTCGTGGGGGTCTCTGGACGACGAGGTCTGGCCTGCTGGCAGGGACAGTGAGCCGGGAGCTGCCGCGGCTGGGGCCTCGCGGCACGCACACCAGGAGTCACCACACCTCAAACTCATCGCCAGCCGCCAGTAAGTGGAACTGTGGCGCTGAACGGGGCCATTCCGCAAGCCAGCAGTTTACTTTTAAAAGGGAGCTGCTCAGGGTCTCCTAAATTTTTCTGAGGCCTGTTAGCTAAGGACAAAACCCGAGGAGGCGGAGCCAGCCAGCGCCGGCCACACAGGAGTCCTCGGCATGGCCACGGAAGAGGCAGCCCACCTTTACTCTGGGGAGCCCCGGGTGCTGCACGTTGTGCTGCAATGTCTGCGCAGCCAGCATGTTTTAGATCTAACTGCTGCAGGTTACCATCCCAGCTGTTGAGAAGGAGCCATGTGGCCCAGTGGCCGTCCACCCTTGCTACACAGCCACGGACTTCCTGGCTTGGAGCTTGGGGGAAGCCACCCCTGTGGCCTGCCTGCCTGCCTGCCAGCCAAGACCTCAGATGGCAGTGGGGACAATGGCAGCGGTGCCGCCCCGATGGAGGCGCTGGCCTCCCGGGGGAAGCATGGCGCCCCCGGCCTATGGAGGAGGGTGCCTTGGCCAGGGCGTCTGACATCAGGGCCCCTCTCAGCCCCAACACCTTCCAGGCGCCCGGTCCTCAGCCCCGGAGGCTTCTCTACCTCTGTGGCCGCAGCACGGCACGGGCGGGGGAAGGCAGGGCCTCTGAGGACCCGGCCAGCCAAGAGCATGGAGCTTCTCACGGGCAACTTACCCGGCTTTCGAGGGGGGCGGGGCTGGCTCCCCCTTGGTTCTGACGGAAGGTCTGTGTGGAGAAGGCGTTGGGGACGGGGATGGGGACGAGGAGAAGGACCGGGACCTGGGGAGCAAACAGAAGCATGAGGAGGGCTGGGTGTGGCACGGCCCGAGCGCAAGAGGACCCATCCCAGATCCTCAGAGACCGCCACCATGAGCTGCTACCGTCTAACTCGCTTTCAGACTGTTCCGTCACTTGCTAAAAACACATGTCCACAGCAGAACAGAGGGCTGCCAGCGCTCCTGGGGGGGTCCCTGGGAGATGGGGGGGTACGAGGGAGGGGAGACGCTGCTCTTGACAGACACGGCTGTCACGGGAACACGGCTCACGCACCCATGGAAACACCTACGGGATGCGGCCTGGTCTGGCCACGGGGCCACAGGCAGATGGGGCGGGTGAGGTCTGTGCTGAGGGGGAACCCGAGAGACCCAGCGGTTGGCAGGTGAGAGCCGGGGGGTCAGGACTGGCCAGGCGTGTGGGAGGGGGGCTCCAGCTGGACTGTGACGCGTTTCCAGCGTCGGCAGGTGGATGAGCACCCAGGAGAGGTGGCCAGGCTGCCTCTGGCCGGGGTGCGCTGGCTCCACCGTCCCTGACACCTCAGGCTTCCCGACTTGTACTCGAGGCAGGAGGGGAGAGGCTCAGGGGTCTATCTCCCCCCAGCCTAAAAACCGTCATGCGGGATTTTCAACATTTCCAGACAAGCAACACCAACAGGTGCAATGGGACAGGCCTGGGCTCTTGCAGCCAGGCATGCCAAGAGTGCCAGAGCTGCACGGGACAGCCACCTGCTCATGGCCTGTGCTCGCCCCACCTGCTGGGCTGCCTGCCCCGGAGGCCCAGCAAGCAAGGCCCGGCCTGAAGCTGAATCTGAGCGGCTTCTGCAAGACCGCACAAGGCAGCACCACCAGCCCCTCCCAGCCCAGGCCTCCTGTCACCCTTCCCTGAAGGGTCACTGTAGCTCAGCTTCAGAGAAAACAGCCATCAAGCCCAGGCCTGGTCAAGGTCTCCTTGTGGAGCGAGGTTCTGGGCAGAGGCGCCCTCTCCCTCCATCTACGCGAGGACCCAGGGCCCACGGTGGAAGGACGCCTGGCCCTCGGGCTTCAGTGACCGCACAGGTGTGCGCAAGGGAGGACGCAGGCTCGGACCCACCGGGGGTCCCTACTCGGGCTTCAGTGACCACACAGGTGTGCGCAAGGGAGGACACAGGCTCAGACCCACCGGGGGTCCCCACTCGGTCTCATCCGGGCTTTACCACCCAAGGGGAGGCCGTGCAGGGAGAGAGGCAGACCCGGCTGAGACGTTCACGCTCTAATGGAGAGAACACTGTGACGCTGACACAGGGAATCAAGCGGAACTTACTGAGAACCGGTGACGGAGGGCAAAGGTGCCCGCCTGCGACGCTGGACCCTCCCTGCCCTCTGTGGGAGGCCAGCCGGCCGTGCCTGCCTGTGCCCGTTTCCTGCCCTTGCTCATCACAGCTGCCCCTAGCTTGGTGTCCCCGGCCTCTGTGGAAGGCGATGTCACCGGCTTTGTTCTCAGGCTCTACCCTGAGACTGTCAACTGGACCCAGAGCACAGGTCACACTCGACTGTCTCCCCCACACCACCGCGACTTCACATTTCCAGACGCTCACACTTCGCAGCCTGGCTCAAGCTTCTTCCCATGCCTCACGGGCCCGTTTCTGCTGCCAGACACGATGGCAGTGGCGCAGGTCATAGCTCCCTGGACCCTTCGAGTCCCTCCTCAGCCTCCTGAGTAGCTGGGACTATAGGCATGAGCTACCACACCCAGCTAACTTAAAAATGTTTTTTGTAGAGATGAGATTTTGCGATGTTGCCCATCTAGTTTTGAGCTCCCGGCCTCAAGCGATCCTCTTGCCTCAGCCTCCCGAGGTGCTGGGGTTACAGGCGTGAGCCACCGCGCCCGGCCTAAGCTTATGTCTTAAATGAGGCCCCGCACAGAGGGTGTGAGGTGTCCTTCTTCCCCTGGCAGGCGGCAGTCCCAAGTGCCCGAGCTCACCTTTCCCCAGAGCCCAGGATGTGGTGAGGCCCAGGCTCGGTCCTGCCCCCAGGGCGCCCACAGCCGACCCCGAGGCCACCTCACAGCTCTCTGCTGCTCTGCAGAGACCTGACGCCATGGAAAACGGGTCCCACACTCCATCTCCACTCCGTGCTCCAGCCCAGACTCAACAGCGGCAGCCATCTCCCATTGCCGCCCAACCTCCTTGCCACTGCGCCCCAATAACCGGTTGTCTGCCAGGAGGGTGATCAGCTTTACTCCAAGAGTCTGGGGTTAATGCTTCCGGAAGCAGCAGGGGAGAGTGTGTGGGGTCTGTTCAGGGGTTGGGATCACGATGCCTCCCGCCCACACGGCCTGCAGGGGCAGCGGGACGGGCGCAGGGCCGACCGGGCAGAGCTGGGCGCTGGGCTCTCACAGAGGCGGCAGCCCAGGCGGCAGCCACGGACGCCTCTACTCGCAGTCTCCCTCTGGCCTGGGTCTCTCCTGTGCTGACGGGGGAGCAGGGAGCGGGGAGCAGGGTTCCCGCGCAGCAGAGTGAGACAGCAGGGACTGCACTGGCGAGACGCTCCTGTGGGAGGCAGGTGGGTGTGGAGCGCTAATGTGTGCTGGTAAACGTCCTGTTTGACGCATTAACCTGTGACTACTGTCTTCTACACACGTGGCAACCAACATTTGTCTAAAAGTCCCTTTTCAATGCGAAAAATACAACAAAAAGTTGTTCAAACCTTCTAGAGCTTTCTGTGATGATGCAAACATTCCACATCTGTGCTATTCAATACGACAGACACCAGCTGCACCTGGCCGCTGAGCACTCAACGTGCGTTGCATGTAAGTTTCAGCCGGGGCCCCCAGGGCACGGTGTGGTTCTGGAGGGCGTGGCTGGAGCTGTGACGCCCACGGCTGTGCCTCTGACTCCACGGAGCGTCCGCGCCACGCCATCGCCTCCACACGCACCTCACGTGGGAGGAACTCTGGCACTCGCCACACACCGTCTTCAGAACTTGCCATCAGACGCGCCACTCACTGAGCACGCTCTGAAAACAAGCGCCCAGCAGACAGCCACCTGCCACCGAGCGCAAGTGTGCCCAGCTCCGGTGGGGTTGTAGGCCCTGCCCGGGCCTGGGGACCTACCTGGACCGGCTCCCTGAGAACGAGCTGTGTCTGGAGGACCGGCTAGAGTAGGAGCTGTAGGACGAGGACCGGGAGCGCGACCGCGAGGAGCCAGAGCCAGAGTAGGACGAAGACCGCGAGGACGACCTGTGGCGTGAAGAGGGAGGGAAGCGCGGTGAGAGAGGGACCTGACGCCTAGTACTGCTCTCATGGGACATGCAGCTCCCCAGCGCAGACCTGGACCACACGGCTGCACACGCTCACACACACAGACACGATGCAGTCCAGCCCCCGCAGTGGAGAATGGTGTCTGGAAACCCAGCGCTGGGCATCACGTGTGCCGAGTGGACAGAGCCAGCTGTGTCTGTGCTGCCCCTGCCACCCGCGTCCACTAAGAACCCTGACCTCCCACCGGGCACCGCAGGGCCCCCGGCCCTTCTCTCTGGGGAGCGAGGCCTGGCCCACCCGCACCGCTCGCTTGCTGTGTGCCCCGGCCTGACCACACGCCGAGGGTTTCGGAGGTGCTGACCCGACTCCCCAGAGAAGCACGCGAGCCAGGCCCCAGACTCCCGCACAGCCCTCCTGGTCTCCAGCCCTCACCCTTCCCTCCAGCGTGGCGTGCGACTCCCCGAGGGCGGCGGGGCTGGCTCGCTGGGGCCTGCGCCCCACTGTGGGCTGCCGCGTCCTGGCTAATGCTGCCCGTTTGCTCTGGAGGAGTGTGAAGCCTCATGGGGCTCTAGGCGCCAGTCCTGCCTGGCACTGGCACTCTGCTGACCGCACGAGTGCCTGTTCAGTCCTGACTTTCCTCAGGCAACGACGCTGACAGAAAGTCTGGCCAGGGTGTCCCCGGCTGACCCAGCGAGTGGACGTGGCCGGGGGCCGGTGCAGTGGTGTAGAGTGTGGCTCTGTGCTCCCGGGGCGTCACAACCACCCACACAGCCAGCCTCGTTACCTGGAGGAGTTGGAGGCGGAGGCTGACGAGGCTGATGTTTTCCGACGCCTGCGTGCCCGGCTAGGGGAGACGGATACCCCGAGTTTCTTCTTGGGGGACTTGGATCGGCGCCACGGGTCCTTCCACTCGTCTGCCCGCTTCACCTGCGGCCCTGTGGAGGCCGCCTCCTTCTTTGGTGGCTCGGCTTGACGGCTAAAATCACAGAGGTGTCAGGGACTCCAGGGCCACCTTCCGTTTCACGCCCATGCTGCCTGGCTGAGGGAAGCTAGGAGGCGGGATCGCACACGGGCTTATTCAGGGAACACCCAAAAATGAAAGGTCACAGAGAAGAGGCAACAGACGTTCCACTTACAACAACAGGACAAGCAGGGCTCCCTCCATACACCGTCTCAATTTGAATGTCTTGTTTTCAGGGGAGCGCCCCCGGCCCCCACTAACCAGAATGACAGTCACTTTCTAGGGGTGTCCTTACTTCATCTTCCCAAGGAGACAGAGATTGTGCTGTTAGCTCTGGGAGGGACAGGGATGGTGTCTGCCCTATCTGATACTTTGTCTCTAGCACTGCCATATGGCAGGTACATAATAAATATTTAAGAAATTAAGAGGAAAAAAAAATCACCTTTTGTTTTCAAATGCAATAAAAAAGTTTATGACTAACAAACCCAAGCCTTAAACATCTTCCTTGTTCTCTGACTGATGTTTAAAGAGATACAGGGGTGAGCGAGGGCGTCCAACTAGCCCTGAGGGAGGAAACTGAGAGCAGAGCAAGTGGGCGCACAGCCCCGGGGCTCCTGCCTGGGAGGAAGGAGGCTCAGCGCCCGCCAGAACACCCACATCTCTGAATCGGTCCCTAAATCCAAACCCACCTTTAAAGAGACCCAAAACTCACAGCCCCAGAACCAGTAACAAAGTAGCTTAATTTCAGTTATGAGTAGAAAAAAACTGAAAATGTAAATGCCTAATATGAAAGTATCTACAGATCCTATAAAATCTATATTTTTAATTATTAAAACACCCTGTAAGTTCATTTAAAAATTTTGGAAAATGTGACAAAGTAAAAATAAGGAAATAAAAACCACCTGCTCCCTCACTCTCCGAGGACAGCCAATGTGCAGCACCTCTGTGCATTTCTGTTACGCTCTTCTTCATCACACACACGCACACACATGCATGCACGCACGGCCATGAGCGGGAGCACCTCCCTCCCCCCACGCCACATACTGCGAGACAGGGTCTTTCTGCCTGCGTAATAACTGACTCTCCGATGTTACATAATCTAGACACTTCTATACTGTTAGCTGTTTCTACCTTTTACAAAACACGTGCAACCTTAAAATTAACTTTTGTATATCAATCTTTGTGAACATCTGATTTTTTTTAGGGAAAATTCCTAAGAAATGGACACAGTGGTCAAAGCAGATAGACACTGCAGGTCCTTGGTAAGTGTTGAGGAAGATAACCAGGACACCTGCCCGCAGCCTGCGCCCGTCCCACCTCACTCCCATGCCCAGCACCCCTCACCCCTACCCACAGATCCCGCAAGTGTGTGAAGGGAAAACGGCTCTCCACGGCTCCACTCTGCGTCTGTGATGGGCACCGCTTCTGTGTCTGCTTGTATCTTCTGAGCTCTCCGCTCTTGCCCTCTGCCTGTTTTCTAACAAGCTCTTTGCATGCCAGCGCTTGGACCCTGGATGCCATTTTTCCCAGGCCATCTGCCTCTCGGGGTGTGTGACGCCGCCCTCGATGCGCGTCCCTCCTTCCTTCCAAGCACGTGGTGGGCTACGGCCCTGCTCGCCCACCTCCCCTGCCACGCTCGCACCTGCACCTGTGCCCACAGACCCCCAAAGTCGCCAACACTCGACTTTCGGACTCCTTGGTGCCGAGTGTACCCCCCGCAGAGCTTCCTCACAGCTGCCCCCGCCCACCGGGCTCTGCGGGATGATGAAACTTATCAACAGCATCGCCATTCATTCGTGTCTTCCTTTAGGGGTGTCAGTAAAGAGTAAGTTTTCTGCATAAAAGGTCCTGCCTTTAAAAAAGGTTGTTTTTTTTTTTTTTTGAGTCAGAGTCTCACTCTGTTACCCGGGCTAGAGTGCTATGACGTCAGCCTAGCTCACAGCAACCTCAAACTCCTGGGCTCAAGCGATCCTCCTGCCTTAGACTCCCGAGTAGCTTGGGACTACAGATATGCGCCACCATGCTCGGCTAATTTTTTCTATATACTTTTAGTTGGCCAATTACTTTCTTTCTATTTTTAGTAGAGACAGGGTCTCGCTCTTGCTCAGGCTGGTCTCGAACTCCTGAGCTCAAACAATCCTCCGGCCTCGGCCTGCTAGAGTGCTAGGATTATAGGCGTGAGCCACCATACCCAGCCTAAAAATTTTTTTGAAGTGTCTTAGTTACTGCTTTACTGTGAGTGAGATTCTCCACCACCAGCGTTTTATTCACATCTAGCTTTGCTGTGACATCTGCTTATATCATATAGTCACACGTTGACACAGAAACAACGTTGCCTGTTTTTGTTTTTCCCCTCAAGACAGAGTCTCATTTTGTTGCCCCAGTGAGTGCCATGGCGTCATCACAGCTCACTACAGCCTCAAACTCCTGGGCTCAACGATCCTCCTGTCTCAGCCTCCTGAGGAGCTGTGACTACAGGCACACGCCACCATGTTTGGTTAACTTTTCTATTTTTGGTAGAGACAGGGTCTCGCTCTTGCTTAGGCTGGTCTTAAACTCCTGACCTCAAGTGATCCTCCTGCCTCGGCCTCCAAGAGTGCTGGGATTACATGTGTGAGCCATCATGTCTGGCCAACTGCTGGTTTATATTTTCAGAACTTCTGTTTAATTAACCAACTGGCCAGCAAACACCAAGCCTACTACCTGCTGAGAAGCCAGGACGGGAGCAACGGCCAACATTTAAAACTTCCCCAAGCGCACACTAAATCAAGGCTGAAGTCCCCGTCATCTCAGCCCAGAACCCCAAGAACTATTGCCACATCCAGGTGTCCCTGGAAAAGTAATCCGGGAAGGAAGTGAAAACCTGTCTGATGATTCCACCTGTCATGGGCCACTAGGTAGCTACTTTTACCTTTACACTTCCTGTGTACACTTATCCTAAAAGCACAGCAGGAAAAGGAACAGCCAACAGTCACAAGGACAGTGCAGCCCTTCCACCACAGGGAGAGAGAACGGACAGGAAGCAAGACAGCGATCAGTGGCTGCCCTCCCCTCTGGACACAGCCAGGGCAGGAGCCAGGAGTGCTGAGCTGGCCCCATGCCCAGCACGGAAAGTAAACTGGCCGGAGCTGCAGATGCGCCACCGCGGGCCCTGCACAACCTCTGAGAGTCAATGTTTCTCCCCAGGAAGAATCGTTCTCTCCCTCTGGAGTTAGTAACATTGAATTTCAAAATGAACTGGCACTTGGAACACCAGGGCCAGCCCCAGGCCTGGACAGTGTCATTAGTCTCTCCTGCAGGCTCTGGACATGGGGACTCAGCCCCTAGGGCTCCTTCCCATTCTGAAGGGGCTGCTCCACGGTGCACCCCACATGGAGTCCTGTCCACCAAATCCACGCTCCCCGGAGCATGGCTGCAATCAGCGCACAGCTGACCCTTGTTATTTCTGACTTGATTACACAATGACTCACTGTGATAAACCACCTGGTGTTTGCTTTACAGTAATGATGTAAGATTTCCTCTTAAAATACATTTAAGTTTAAAACTTAAGTGAAAATATTAATATGCAAATATGTAGCAGATATCACTAGTATCTGGAGACAGCAAACCAGTGGGTGGTGCAAGAACTAAGTCGGTGCGGGGTCACTCTGGAGACTTCCGAAACCAGATGTCAGTGCACTGAACCCAGGTGGGATCTCCCAGACCTGGGACCCAAGCCGTGAAAGGTGCGGCTGCAGACCTGGATGCACAACTGGAGTCGTCAATGTCAATGGCAGGGTCTTGGGAAGAATGACTAAGTGGACAACCAGCAAAGACCTCATTAAAAAAATTTCACTTGACTGGGCATGGTGGCTCACGCCTGTAATCATAGCACTCTGGGAGGCCAAGGCGGGTGGATTGCTCAAGGTCAGGAGTTCAAAACCAGCCTGAGAGAGAGCGAGAACCTGTCTTTACTAAAAACAGAAAGAAATTAATTGACCAACTAAAAATATATATATAAAAAATTAGCCGAGCATGGTGGTGCATGCCTGTAGTCCCAGCTATTCGGGAGGCTGAGGCAGGAGGATTGCTTGAGCCCAGGAGATGGAGGTTGCTGTGAGCTAGGCTGATGCCACGGCACTCACTCTAACCTGGGCAACAAAGTGAGACTCTGTCCCCCCCCCAAAAAAAAAAATTCACTTGGACAAAACACCCACATGCGATTCAGTGGGGCAACAGGCAGAGCAAGACGTTACCTGTCAACAGACAAGGCCAGGGGGGTGACGGCTGTGGGCATCTCCAGCCAAACCCTCTTCCTTACTTCTCCCTCTAATTCCTTACAAAGTTTTCCAAAATCAGTGTGTTTTTACATTATGGAAAATTATCTCAAATGCTATTCAAAAATTTTCCATTTCTGCAAAGAAAACATTCTAGCACATTGACTACTACGTGCTGTCAGGAATTTTACCCTGATTGCTTTTAGTAACACATTCTCATCTCTTAGCAGGGAGGAAAAGGAAGGTCCCTGCTGAGGGCCTGGACAGGATGACCAGGGCACGGCCGCTGCACCCTGGGAGCCCGGCACAGCCAGCACCTCGACCACGGCGCTCGTGACCTGGGGCTGACCGGACTGGGGCCATGAGGTGGCCACCTCCACCGTGCTCTGACCACGAGTCTCTAGGCCCCCAGGCCATGACACAGGGCAGAAGGACAACCACCCAGAGGAAACCCTAATTAGACCTGGAAAAACTAAGCAGACAAAAATACTAAACCAAGACGGTAACCCTTCCCACTGTGTGGAGCCTGGCTCCTCCCCATGGGGGGAGGAGGAGGAGGGAGGAAGCCCAGTGTGAACTAAAGAGAGCAGGTCGGGAAGACCTCAGTCAGCAAGGCACTCACAGGCGGGCAGGGGCAGCCCTGGGATTTGCATAAACACTCCTCAACACAAGAAAACACTGCAGATAACCCCAGCCAAGGAAGGGCCCTCCCTACACAGGGGACACTGCTCTTCTCTTCCAGGCACTTTGTTCAAGGAGGGAGAGACGCTCCGAGGGCAAAGGGCAGCTGCGTGCTGTAAGCATGCTGCAGGCAGACGAGGCCCAGGGCCGGCAGCACAGGTCGTGCCTCGCACCCCACGATGCCAGCCGAGACGACTGTGAGTGCCGCAAAGGCAAGGCCATCGCAGCACGTGTGTGTGGAAACTCCCACCCGAGCAGCTGCCAAGTTTGGGGTCAAAGATAAAAACGACGAAGGTTCTTCTCTGAAATCAAAGGGCTAAACGTCCGACAAAGAGGAAGGAGAAGGCAACGCAGACAGTCTCCCTGGCCGCACCTGCTCACACTCACTGCTGGAAGCACCGAGGCACCTTCCACGGCGCCCCTCGCCTGCCCGCTGCGAGCACGGAGCACAGACCCGTCTGGGCACCTCCCTCACCACAGCACAGAAAGGCCAGAGCAGGTCCTGAGTGCCTGTCCCACGGCCCGAGAGGTCCCCTCACCCTCCTGAACTTGCTGCCGGGCCACCGTGCGTGACAGCATCACAACCCCAGGGGACGTCCCATCGCAGCCCTTCCTGTTCACACACCTGACAAGGCTGGATGGACTCCTGCTGGCGGCAGACACTGAGCCTGACGACACCCCCTCTCTGTGAAGCCCCTCCAGGACCACCGCTGCCGTCTACGATCCAGCCCCCGCACACACCCTCTCCCCCCGCCTCTGCCACGGGTGCTGCTGGCCTTCCCTTGGCGGCCTATTAACACACACAAACAATGACACAGACAGACTGTGATGGAACCTGTACATCCCAGGACCCAAGCGCACCATGAATCGACAAAATGGAGCCAATTCCAAGCGACATGCTCTACTTGGGATTGCGACAATCCCAGGAGCCCAGGCTGCAGATCCTGCCCGGATGTCCTTCAACGCAGCAGGGCTTTCCTGAGGGCCGGGAGATTCGTGACCTCTGCTCCCTGAGAGCTGCCGTCGTCAACGGCAGCCCTTCCAAGGGCGAGACAGACAGCTCCCCCAGTGAGGGCACAGACACAGCACGTCAACCTAAAGATGCGGACGGTGCATCTGAACTTAATCCTGAGCAAGTGACGCAGAAACGTAACTACTGACAATGCAACACACCTACTCTCACCCACGTGCATGCTAACTTCTCATGAACAGAAAGAAAGAAGGAAAAACCACTCGCGCTGCCTCAGTGGCGGACGAGCGTCACTCGCGTTTCCTGCCGAGTCAGCGGTGAGGGCGCGCCACCGAAACGCAGCCTCAGACCTCCCCTAGACGAGCAACACTGCCCTTGCTCTCTAGCTCACCCCTACTCCCACCTAGGACCCCACGAGGAATAAGGGGTCTCCCTCTGTTGCCGGGGCAGAGTGCGGCGGCGTCATCACAGCTCACAGCAACCTCCAACCTGGGATCAAGTGACCCTCCTGTCTCAGCCTCCCAGAGTGCTAGGGTTGCAGGCAGGAGTCACCGTGCCCAGCCTGTAATTAGGTTTTTTTTTTTTTTTTTTTTTGAGACAGAGTCTCGCTTTGTTGCCCAGGCTAGAGTGAGTGCCGTGGTGTCAGCCTAGCTCACAGCAACCTCAAACTCCTGAGCTCGAGCAATCCTGCTGCCTCAGCCTCCCGAGCAGCTGGGACTATAGGCATGCGCCACCATGCCCGGCTAATTTTTTTTTTATATATATATTAGTTGGCCAATTAATTTCTTTCTATTTTTATAGAAGAGATGGGGTCTCGCTCAGGCTGGTTTTGAACTCCTGACCTTGAGCAATCCGCCCGCCTCGGCCTCCCAGAGTGCTAGGATGACAGGCGTGAGCCACCGCGCCCGGCCCCTGTAATTAGGTTTTAATAGAAGACATGGAACACCACTATTTTTCTATCCACCCAGCTGTGTCAAACAGCTGGGCAACTTGTGGAGCACTCACAGGGCGAGCAGTCCAGAGACAGCTCAGCCCAGCCACGGCCCTGACCTGGAGGGGCCATGCCAAGAGCCCCTGCGGGTGCCTGTAATGGTGGATCGTACCAACCCCTGCACACACTGTGTTTTTTCCTTTACATACATACATGTGGATGAAGTTTAATTTATAAATTAGGCACAGTAGGAAATTAACTAATAAAATAGAACAATTATAAACAATATACTGTATAAATGAAAATTATGTGAATGTGGTCTCTCTCACTCTCAAAGTATCATATTGTACTACATGCACTTATTTTCAAACCACAGTTGGCTGTGGGTGACAGAAGTGGTAGAAAGCGAACCCGTGGATACGGGGGAACTTGACTTTTCCTCGGAAATGCCCTGGACACAGCGGCTTTCTCAGAGCCAGGCAGCTAAGCAAGGCCCAGGACAGATCAGAACGACAGATCAGAAAGGTCAAGTTTCTTCGGTGGTAACAGAGAAACCAATGACTGGACTAAAGTTGGCCCTGCAAGTACCAGGGAAGCTCACTTTGGCAAGTTCTGAGTGGGCCGCCAGAGCACCCTGCCACTCCTTGGCCTCAGGACGCCGCAGGCAGCCCCAGAGCGTCCCGGATGAGCTGTGTGTCTGCCATGCTCAGGAGGACAATTCATCATGACTCTGACATTCGGATCCCAGATGCGGATGGACCCCACTCCCAGAAGACATCAGGGGACGGCGCTGAAAGGGAGGCGAGGAACCTACTTGCACATGGCCGCCGTGCGGGGCAGGGCTGAAGAAGGATGGCAGCGCTCAAGAAACCAGGAGTCGCCAGAGGGAAAGCCAACACTAACTTCTTGCAGAAAAGACAGCGGAGTGCAGCGGACCAGCCAGAGCAGACCCCAGTGGCTGTCGCCCTACTCCACAGCTCGGGCCAAGGGTCACACAGACATGCCCACGTCTGTAAGACAAGTCCCAGCATGGAACACATATGAGCAGCAGCACTCATACACCCAGTGCCTCTTACTGCGCATCACACCCTAACCCCAACCGGCCCCTTTCCCAGAAGGTGAGTCTAAACTGTGTTTCCCACCCTTTGGGGGGAGTCTCTTTGAAGACACTAGCTACGACAGCTGGCCCCCTCCCTGCCTGAGACCCCGAGACCTCTGGGGCGCCTCCAGTGGCAGGTGAGGGGCTCGCACGGGGCGCTGACACAGACGTCTGTGAACCCACCAGGAAGAGAGGGCGGCTTCAGGGACAGCGAAGAGCCAGGGCTGAGCGACTGCTGAGGCCAGGTGCGCCCCGGGGCGAGCCCTCCCCGGCCTCCCGCTGCAGCCCTGTGGCGGCACAGCCGCACGAGTCCCCGTGGACGTCCGTGCCAACGGCTCACAGGCAGCCGGGCAGTCCATGCAGGAAGGTCCCAGTGACGCTCGTGTGCAGTTGCATCACCTGCCTGCGCCAGCCGGGGGACATCGCACTCGCCGACTCGGCCGTGAGCACGCCACTGGCCTGGCTGTGAGGACTGGAAGCAGGTTTCACAAAGGGGATTTACCCCTGCTTATGTGGATGCATTTCACAGAACCGGAGGGAAGGTTCTGCGTTCCTCGCAAAGAGGGATGCGAGAGCACCCTGCGGCAACTACATCTGGTCAGGAGAGCGCCGGTCAGGACATCCTGCGGCAGATTCCCACAGCGCGCCCAGCCCTCAGCACGGAACACCTGAGCGGGGGAGGAAGCACCTCGGAAAAGAGGGGTGTGAGGCTGGGTAAGAAAAAGAAGGGGCTCCCCAAAGGACAGGGGTAGGGGCTGAGTGGCCGCTCAGACGGTTTGGGCGGCACTTCCCATCCTGACCCTTGTCCGGGGAGAGGCCCTTGGTCCTGGCCCAGGACGCCCGACCTTGGTGCCGGCTCCCGCCTGCCCTGCCGCACGACCGCACCGCCCGCTACTGAAGCCGAGGGGGACGCAGCACTCAGGCGTGCGGGGGTCGTGGGGACAGCGACTGAGCATGCGTACTGCTGGGCTCAGGCTGACCGCCCCGCGCAGACGCCACGCTGTCCCGCGCAGAACCCTTCTTGGCTGTCCTGTGCAGCAAATGAAGGCAAAGTCTTGCCGAGCAGCTCTCCCTAGATGAAATTACATCATTCTCCTATTTCAGGTGAGGAAAGTTCTTTCTATCCACCTGATGATTAAAATTTCCCAGCCCGTCACAGGTGAGGCCATTCACCAGGGAGGTCACACATACGTGTGTTACTGCCAGGGAGTCCAGCTGCTCTGGAAAGAGCGGTCACACCAGTTCTGGCTGACTAGGGAAAAGGAAGCTGGAGCTCCATGCTGGAAATTCTGCTCTGGCGAAACCCTTGCCCTCCGGGCAGGAGTGGGCCTGGCAGGGCTCCCTCGGGTGATCAAAGACAGACTGGAGACTCCCAAGCACCTGGGAGCCAGGCCCAATGGAGATCAAGGGCGGCCGGGAGAGTCCCAGCTCTGCGGCCAGCAGTGTGTGCGGCCAGCAGAGAGAAAGAGAGAGAGAGACACAGACAGACAGACAGTATGTGTGTGGTGGCCACAGAGGCACATGTGAGTGCTCTGAGGGGCTAAGAAAGGGGACATGTGCCTAACAGGAAGGAAATGGACCAGGTCGGAAACAGGGTGGGAGACTGGCTCTGCCCCGTTGGTGATGAAAGCTGGGTCCGATTCCAGGAAGAATCATTTGGTCCTGAGTTTGCTGAACCGTGCCTGAGCTCAGATCAGACCGGAGAACATCTGAGCGGTCACTGATCCTGTCACTAACGTCAGAATCCATCAGTGTCTGCAGGTCCAGAGCCGGGGTCTGTGATCTGCTGCCTGGTGTGGAGCCAGTAAGTGCCACCACCTTTGAAGGACTCCTAGATTCGTAACACACCCGTCCTGGAGAGGCCAAGCAGCACTGAGACCACAGAGGAGCGGATGGGGCCTTACACACGCCTCGCCTCCTCGCAGCCACAGCAGGGAAACGACAGCTGGCTGTGGGCAACGCTGTCCCCTAAACCTCCGCTAAGAGCACACTCTCCTGAATATAAAACCTCTGAGCTGAAACACAGACACCTGATGCGGAAGACCCCCCACCGTTTCTTGCAAACAAGGAGGATGCATTATAGGGGCTGGAAAGGGGGGTTTGCGGCCAGTGTCAATACGCTCCTAAGCCGCTGAAGCACTGACAGGGCTCACGCACCTGCCGAGCGACACAGCAGACTGACCTTTGACCTGGACGTCACGACCTGGGTCTCTGCTTCACAGACCAAGGATCTGGACAGGCATGGAAGTGCTGCTCTGTCAATCCGGAAGGCGGACTGGGCTAGCTCTGCTTACAAAAGTCAATCTGCAATTGTGTCGATCCTACAGCACCTGGCTGTGTCACATGAGGTAAAGATGCAGGCTGCTACCAAACCCCAAACTTACTGACGGCACTCGGGTGTCAGTGAGCACCAGCTTGGGCAGGGCCCTGTGGCGGGCACCGGAGACTGCAGTGGGCAGCAGGACAGGCTGGCGAGTGCGTGCTGACGTGCCCGCAGGGACGGCGCGCACTTAAGAGGCATGCGTGGGCGGGAGAACAGGCGGGAGGGGAGACCTGTGCGTGCAGGGATCTGAGCGAAGCCCTGGAGGAGGAGGGGCAGCCCGTCCACACAGAGGGGTCTGCCCAGGAGAAGCCCCAGGGGGGTCGGGGTGGATGCGGCCCTGGGGCTGAGTTCACAAGCTGGGGATCTGGGGCACTTTAGGGGAAGGGGGTCTATCAAAACAGGGCGTGAAAAGGCCAAACAAGACAGAGCCGCGTCGAGGTCAACAGCAGCTTTTCTGTTCGGATGACCATGTCAACTCCAATATCCCTTAAAGAGTGACTACTGTAACGTAAAAAGATTCAAGACACCTAAAATGTGTGATTTATTTTTAATGTTCTTTAAGAACATTACTTTGCTGAATGTTAGGAAAGTATGAAAAAAAATAGTGCATTTGGAGACGTCAATTCATGGAGATCCGGAGGATGGAAAGTCACGGCGGCCCCTGCACAGCTAAGAACCGCCGCAGCCACGCGTAACCCACACAAACAGAGCGCGAGCCTGAGCGCTCACTCACAAACGCACTGTACACAAGAAAGGACGGTGCCCAGTCGCGTAGACAAGATGAGGGGACCAGGGGCTCGCGTTCACCTTCTGGTGGTGGCGAACCCTCCCAGACCAGAGCCCCAAAGCCCTTTTGAAGGGAAGCGTGACTAGAAAGCATCAGGGCCAAGGATGGGGCCCACGCTGAGCTGCGTGGCGAGTGTGGCCCCCTCCAAGGTGTGGCCCCACGTGGCTCTGGCCATGCTGCTGTCCACGACCAGGGGTCTCGAGGAGCCCAGCTCTACTGGCAGGTGTAGGCAAAACCTGATTTTTATGAGTTAAGAAAACATGTACGCAGTCAAAGGCCTTGGAAGAATCTCTGGCCACTTCCTGAGAGGGAGCTGCTTTGACCCCCTTGCTCTGCTGTGTGGGCTGGAGTGCAGTGGTGTGATCACTGCGGCCTTCAACTCCTGGGGTCAAGCGATCCTCCTGCCTCAGCCTCCCTACTAGGTGTGACTACAGGGCACCACCACGCCCAACTGATTTCATTGTTTGTAGAGACGGATCTTTTCGCTGTGTTGCTCAGGATGGTCTTGGACTCCCAGCCTCAAGCGGTAGGCTCAGCCTGGTAGCTCCTCAAGTAGTTACAACAGTGACCACAGGATCCAGTAATCCCATTCCTAGCTGTACACCCAAGGAAAACAAAAGCCTACGTCCACAGAAACACCCAAGGAAAACAAAAGCCTACGTCCACAGAAACGTTCACATTCACAATAGCCAAAATGTGAGAATGCCCCAATGTCCATGGGTGGATGAATGGTCGAGAAAACATGACCTACCACACAATTTTCCACCCAGCCACAGAAAGGAATGAGGCACTGACACAACTACCACAGGATGAAACTTAGAAACATTACTCTAAGCGAGAAGAGTCGGTCAAAAAAGGCCACTTATCACGTGATTCTGTTTCTAGGAAATGTCCTGGCCAGCAGGTCCTACACACAGAAAGCAGACTAGTGGCTGCTAGGACAGGAGGGTCTGGAGAAAACAGGGAGTGACTGCTAACTGGGAAAAGGTTTCTTTATGGGAGATAAAAGTGTTCTAAAATTGGATATGGTGATGTCTATACAATTCTGTGAATATTCTAAAAACCACCAAGTTGTTACTTTGAATGGGTTACAAAGCACATAAACTGTATCTCAGAAAAGCTGTACATACACACACACCTTTATCCAGCTCTCTGACTCTCCAGTGAGGACCACCCTTCTGCTCTAACATTCAAGCACGTTTGAAAGAAAAGAAAAAGGACTGTCCTAGGCCCGGCTTTGGGCCTTTGGTGGGGGTCCCTGCTGTGCCCACCAGTAGCGCCCTCACGTCAGCAGAGCCGGGCACAGAAGGAGAACAGCAGAGAGCTCAGGAAGCCCCAACCCCTCCACCTGCGTCCCAGCTGCCCAGCGTCACAGACCCTGGCAGGACCCAAGGCCTTACCCAAGCGCCAGGGGCCAGAGGTGCTGTGGAATCCAGAGCTCTCCTGACTTAGGACAGTAACATGGTGCACACGGTGTGCGTCACGTTAACACGCTACACATGGGTGCGCGGACTCACCAAAGTGCATCAGAGTCGCACTGGGTGAGCGTGAGCCCTCTCGCCAGGGGACCGACAGGAGTGAGGGCCGGCCGCGGAGTAGGGCAAAAAGCGCTGGGAGACCTTTGGGTCTGGGCGGGCTGGGCCCTGGCCGCATGGGTCTCTGGCCCGAGCGCAGGGCAGCAGGGCCTGGCCAGGAAGCCGGGCCTACCTTGGTGGCTGTGGTGAGCGGGGCCTGGGCTTCTCCTTGTCCTTGTCCCGCTCCTTCTCCCGCTCGCGGTCACGGTGCTGCCGGTCCTTCTCGTCGCGCTTGGCCCGCTCTCGTTCCCACTCCTCTTTCCTCCGCTGCCGCTCCTTGTCGCGCTCCCGCTCTCGCTCACGCTCGCGCTCCCTCTGCCGGCGCTCCCGCTCGCGGTCCCGCTCCCGCTCGCGCTCCCGCTCGCGCTGTCTGTTCTCTCTCTCACGCTCGCGCTCCCTTTCCTTGTTAAAAAGCCAAACACACAGGAGCATGACTGGAGCATGCGTGGGGAGGTAGGCGGGGCGGGGAGGGGAACACTCTCAGTTAAAAAACAGGCAAATGCCAAATTAGAGCCAGACACAACCTAAAAGTGACGTCCTCCCAACCACAACCACTAGCCTAACGCTAGACTGACTCCGTCAAGACCTCTGGCCCCTCTAGTGGGCCTGTGTGTCATCCCAGTGCGGACCCAAGGCGGAGGATCGCTTGAGGCCAGGGGTTCAAGGCTGCAGTGAGCTGTGATGGCACCACTGTACCCTAGCCTGTCGACAGAGACCCCGGCCACTAAAAAACAGGCAAAAAAATCCCAAACTCTGCAGCCACAGGCCGGTGTGAACCGGAAAGGCAGCTCTCCGTGTGCGGCCTGGGCCGCCAGCTCCCCCCCACTCGCCTGGACTCGGCCCTGTCTGCAGGACGAGGGGTGCGAGCTGTCCCCCAGGGGCAGGGGCCCACGGAGCACCTCACTTAAAGAGTCGCTCCTGTTTTCTAACACCGTCCTCCAACACGGGTTTGAATGACTTCTCTGCTCTGATTTATTCATTTGCTCTAATAGTCAAAGTTAAAACCCAAACCAAAAAACGTCCAATCACGGTGCACTTGACAGACTTCAGGCTTCAGGCCACCGAGGGGCAAATGCTGAGTGCACCCCCCCTCCAGCTGCTCCCCTTGGATGCAGTAGGAGAGGGACGTGGCAGGGAGCAATCTCAGGGCTCTCTCCTCCTTCAAGGCTGCCCTGCCCGGGACCGGGACCGGGACCAGGACCAGGACCCTGCAGCCCAAACACGACCGAGGAAGAGGCTGCGCGGCAGGGGAGCACAGGAGCACCGACTCGGGGGTTCTGGCACCGCGGGGCCTCTTCTCTCCACGCGCTCCACCACGTGGGCTCCTGGGCACTCACGCCCGTCCCAGCAGCCGCAGCACACACTGCTCAGCTGCTCCTCCCGATCTGTGCCGGGGGCAGCCCTGCCAACCCCCGGGAGGCAAGGAAGGACTGGTCTGCAGCAGGGGTCCCTAAGCACACTGCGCTCGGCCCGCTGACCGGGAGGGAGGAGACCCAGCACAGAGCCGCCTCCCGTTGGACCGACTGGGCGGGACAAGCCCATGGTCAGACTTGCTGGGTTGAGTTAAACGGGTGAGAACAAGCATGATGATGACCAGTGTCACCACAAAAGAGCCGAGGAGAGCAAGACACACTCCCTCGAAACTTGCCTCGTAACTTTATGGGAAAACTAATTTCAAAAAAACCACGGCAGGAACAAAGCTCGCAGGACAATCCCTGTTCCAGCGACCACAGACGTCACCCGTGGGTCTGAGCCAGTCCTCACATGCAATCTGTCTGGGTTTGAAACGAGCACCTGTGCTGACAGCACAGGCCCGCGTGAAGCCCCAGGAACGGAAGGGGAGACTAGAATGAAAAGGTCTGCGCGTTTGAGGCATACTTACTCGGTAATTATGGTATGGTTCTGATTCTGTGTATTGAACCCTGAAATTCTCATACTGTCCACCACGCCAAAACCGCTCTATTTCATAGTCATAATAAGGGTCCGCGTAAGGCTCCAGTCTGAAAAAAGAGCCAATAAACAGTAAATCTGATCACTCAGGAATCCCAATGCAAAATATCACGTCAGACATTAGCAGATGCAGGCTGGCGCCACACTAAGACAATAACGCGCCGTGGGTGGGTTTAGTCCAGGAATGCAAGGGGAGTCAGTGTTAGGAAATCCACTAATATACTACACGTAACAATAGCCCAGAAAGTCCCAGGATTATGTTCACAGATGACAAAAATATCTTTGACAAAAATCTAAACCCATTCTTGTTTTTTTTGAGATAGAGTTTCGCTCTGTTGCCCGGGCTAGAGTGCCGTGGCGTCAGCCTAGCTCACAGCAACCACCAACTCCTGAGCTCAAGTGATCCTCCTGCCTCAGCCTCCTGAGTAGCTGGGACTACAGGCATGCGCCACCATGCCCGGCTCATTTTTTTTTTTTTTTACATGTACATTTTAGTTGCCCAGACAATTTCTTTCTATTTTTAGTAGAGACGGGATCTTGCTCTTGCTCAGGCTGGTCTCGAACTCCTGTGCTCAAACAATCCACCAGCCTCGGCCTCCCAGAGTGCTAGGATTACAGGTGTGAGCCACTGTGCGCCCGGCCTCCATACCCATTCTCAACAAAAAATACTCAAGAAAATAGGAATTGATTCATTCGCAACATAAAAATATATTTATACGCTTTAGAACTTAAGCCAGCACACCTCACTCCATGAGGAAACAGGGGGGATGTCCCCTCGGATCAGGAGGCAGGAGACCTGCCGTCCCCACCACTCCAGCCAGTGTGCACAGGCACCACCAGCTCGACTGGACAAGAAGGGCCCAAGAGAGGCACGAGGACAAGAAAAAACAGGAGCAAAACTATCCTGACTTGCGAATTATACGACACTGTAACTGGAAACCCTGGAGGCTTGTGAATGAAGCCAACTCTCACTAATGAGTGACCCACGAGGCAGAAGGACAAAGTATTCACACTCTGAAATAGCATCTTCATGCACACGCGTAGCAGCCAGTTAGGACACACAGAGCAGGGCACATCTCGTTTATAACAGCACGAAAGAAGAAAAAGCACTCAGGAATAAATTACATCGAACCAGAAACGCGCAGGGCCTAACCCTGAAAGACACAAAGCCCATGTGAATGCAGGAGACGTCCCTTGCTCTGGGACAGGGTGGCCCGGCATCAGCAACAAATCAGTTCTTGCTCCGTTATTTATAAATTTAAGGCAATCTCAAGTAAAAACACCAACGAGCTCCTTTATGGAGCCAGACAGGTCGACACCCAAGTTCACATGGAAAATCGGACCCCAAGACCAGCCACAACAACCCCAGAAGAGAAATGCCCCAAGATATTACAACATCCTGCGAAGCCTCTATAATTAAACTAGTGTCACTGTGGCACGGGAAGAAACAAACGGCCCGTGCAAGACAGCAGGAGCCTACGCAGAGCTGAGCACGTACGACGACGGTGGCACCTCGCAGGGTGCTCTTCACTGAATGGGGGACAACTGACCAGCTACTGGGAGGAAGGCCAGGCCAGGACTCACCTCACGCCACACGCCTCCACTGGCTCCTGCCCAAGGACAGCAGGAGTCTGCTGTGAACTCCCAACGGGGCCCACACCTCCCTCCTCCTTCCTGGTGGGGCAGGGAGGAAGGGAGGGCGCGCCAGGCTGCTGGCAGATGGCCCCAGGGGATTTCTTGGCTCCAGACCAGGTCTTCCCACTGAGTGGACTGGGTGGGAATATGAGGTCAGGCCCTGGGTGGCTGTGGGACACCCTCCAGGCCACCTTGTCACCCGTCTGCCTGCCCAGTCTGGCTGCTTTCTGGGAAGTCTCTCCTCAGGACTGCAACGCCTCCAGCAAGGAGACGGACCCAAATCCAGCTCTGCCAAAGGGCACAGGCTTTGCTCACTCCAAACTGCCAGATGTTGTTCCAGCAGCCTCACCGGCACACTTCTCAAGTAATATTTAATCGCAACGATCAGTAAATATTTGCAGAGGCCTGCAGTGGCACACACACTGAGTGAGACTCCAAAACCCCTTCACAGAGGGTTCCCTGCTCTCTGGCAGGGAGGCTGGGCCAGCACATTCGTTTTTGGGAAACTGAGATTAAGTCAAATGGAAACAGCCTCTTTCCTGCAGGATTTCTCGAAGTCACAGGCCAGGCCAGTCAGACACGGGCAGCCGACAGAGCTGGAGCTCTCGAGTTTCCTCAGGCCAGCTCCCGGGAACCGCCAGCCCAGCAGGGCCCCTTCCAGGGGAACATGTCAACACGCCATCGTGAAACGCCACCATGCTAACAACCAACTCCTCAGCACCGCCTCGAAAAATTTTGGAAAACATTCAAAATGAATTTGAACGGTAGTTGTTTAATGCATTTAATTTTAAAATAAATCCTAGTACAAACACTTCCCAGAGTGTTCTAGGGAGTCTGAGACATTGACAGGCCTTCTGGGAAAAGGGTTCTGTGGTCAAGCTGGCCTGGGTGAAGCTCGCTCCTGCCCGTCAGAGGGCTCTGCGGTCAGCGACTCCCTAACCAGCAGGGCACAGCGGCCAGTGCACACCAGGTGCCACCGCAGATGCCTCATGTCCCCAGAGATCCAGGCAGTGTCACACTTGGCACTGGCCCATAGAGCAGACCTGCCCCTCACTGGAGAGAAAGCTCCGAGGTCCTGGCCAAGAGGGAACCACAGGACATAGCCACCCAGTGTGGGGGAGGTGGCTTCTGTCCACAGCTCCCCAGGGAGAGGCGTGGCAGGAGAAAAGAACGCGGAAGAATTAGAAGTTTGGAGTTGGAAGCTTAGAGATCATTTAGTTTAACCATTTCATTTGAGATGAGGAAACTGAGGCTCAGAAAATAACACTAGGAAAGTTCTAAAACATCTGCTATCGTTTACTTTTTATCTATGGGTTATGAAATGTTAGTCCATGAAGTGAAACTTGCCTTTCTTTACATGATTAAGGTCAGAACTGTACCGACCCTAACCCAGAGCCTGGCGGAGGGGGGCTGTGCTCCCTGCTGGCCCTGCCTGCTGCAGGGACCCAAGGTGGGGAGGAAGGGTCGGGGGGGGGGGTTCCCCCACATGCAGGGCAGGCCTAACACTCCCGGCAACCCAAACCCCCTCCTTGGGAACACTGGGGCTTCACGAGGGCACCCGTACAAGGGTACAAACCACGTGCAATGAGCACACGAGTCAGCAAGTATGAGGTCTTGCTGTGCGAGACGGGCTGAGACCCTGCGTATCCGACAACAGACTGGAACCACATCCAATTCCTCGCCTATAGCAGGGGAGGCACGACTCAGGTCAGCAGACTTTTAATCAAGCCAGGCGGTGTGCTAGTTGGCAGTGGGTATGAGCACAGAGAAGCAAGCCTGTGCCCTGTCTGTGGATGGAAGGGGCTGGGCCCTGACTTTCTGTGGTTGGGGGGGCTGGGCCCATCTTTCTGTGGGTGGGAGGGCTGAGCCTGTCTTTCTGTGGCAGAAGGGTTGGTATTTTCTCAGCTAAGTGTCTGGGACAACGCAGGCACTCAGCCAGCATGTGGTGGAGCCAGGATGTGACAAAAAGTACGTGCCTATTGAAAACCACTGTTCTGGTTTCTCTGAGTGACCTACTATTCCAAGAGAAAAGAAGTCTGCACCCCGCCTTCAAAACAGCAGCACTGGGCCACCATCTGGGCTGCGGAGACGTGAGTTAGGAGTTGGCCAGGGCAGTCCTAGGCCCTGGGCGTGTTGCCTAACGGTCTGCCCCCGACTGAACAAGAAGCTACCACCGTGATGGTGCTCCTCACGGGCGACATCCTGAGCAGGCTTCGGGATCATGCGCCTACCGGGCTGGGAACAGCGTTCCCCAGCAGCCCTGCGCAGAGACGTTTCCGAGTGTCTTGTGTGCGCAAGGCTTCTCCAGTCAGACGGTGTCTGAACACAGTGCCTGAGGTGGAGGAAATGGTACCAGCAGAGCACTGTTTTCACTAGGTGATCCTGCTGCGTGAGCTGCAGAATCCCCACAGAGGGATAAAGAAAAGTCAGTGTTCTTGTCCTTTACGCTGTGTCTCAGAATATTTCCTCAAGCGCTCTCGAACAGTCACGATTCTACCATGACGTTCCCAGCTCCACCCTGTGACGGGAAGGAGGCTCTATGTGACAACTATTCAGTGTCTCCACACTCTAAACTCACCATCAGGGAACAAGATCAAGGGGTATGTCCGCACACTGGGTGAGCAGGGACTCGCTCCGTTCTGAGTCCCAGCTCCCCCACTCCTCCCCCACCCCCGGCTAAGTTCTAATGGTGCCAGCCTGCACCGGCTCCCGCCACACAGCGGTGCTTTCTTCTCACCTCTGCAGCCACCTCATCCACACGTCTACCTGTAAGATGGCCCATCTACCTGTAAGGCAACACATCTACCTATGAGATGACCCATCTACCTGTAAGGCGCTCTCCTATTAAAATCTCCAGGTGGTCTCTACGTCCTGCCGGGGCCCTTCCTGCAGTGCCCATCAGAAACAGCCGGAGTGCTTTCCCACAGCCACATGCACCCCGACCCTGTATCAGAAGTCCTGACTCACCGGGTCTGGGGTGGGGCCTGGCACAAAAGCCCCCAGGTTAACTCTACTGCACACAGGATATTAAAAAAATAAAATAAAACACAAGTAAAAACCTGGCTCTCAGCCCTATCTGCATAGGCTTTAGAATTCAAGGGCCCTGCAGTGTAGACACCTGCTGCCAGCTTCTGTCACCTGGGACCAGAACACGAGCACAGGATTAAAGACACTTGTTTCTGCAACCGCGGCTACCGTGCCCAGTGTGCATGTGGAGGGCGCTGCACAAACCTCAGACCCCACGGATCTACTTCCCGCCAGGGACACTTTCTAGCTCCACCCCAGCCACAGAAACCGGAAGAAGGTGTCGAGCATCAACCCAAAGTTCCAACACCTTTCCTTCCCCACTCGAACCACCGCACGCGCTCAGAGCACCTTCTGCTTCTCACAGGGCTCTGCACGCACCAGCTCCTGGACGTGAACATCCTCCAAGGCAGGAAGGACGGCATCGTCCCCATCTAACGTGAAATCTCTGGCACACTGGGGCACGTCCCCGCGATCCTGCAGGTGGCAGAGCCCAGACTGTCCTGACTGCAACCTCCTGTGATCGGACAATGTCCACGTGGAATTAAACTAGACAACATACAAGTTTTAGCTACATCTTTAAATTTCTATCCCTTCAACCTCTGAGGTGCCACCTGCTACAGCAGGCGTGGAGCACTGGGCCTCATCCCCACCCTGTGGGGGCAGAAAGCCCAGGGAGCACCCTGCCTTGGGAGGGCCTGTAGGGCCACGTCACTGTGATCATGTCCTAAAATGCAAGCGCTGCATGCCTTCCATTATTCTGTGCGTTTTGCTATCATTTCAGACAGAAAGCACAGTGGCCGCAACCTCCTAACAGCAAATGCAAATGCACAAACTGTCACTGTAAGACTAAGCACAACGCTAGGGCCAGCTCCGATCACCAGCTGGATCCAGAGTCAGTTCCCGTGACCTGCACCCACAGCTGGCTGGCTCCGCAGGCAGACACTCAAAGGCACGTTCCACAAGCCCCGTTTCACCCTGGGGGCAAGAGCGGGGAGAGGGAAGCAGCCCTTTTTAAGCCACATAATTGGTACAGATCTGACTTATGCTCTTCAAACCGGCACACTACTTAAGTAATTATTTTTTTACAGACCAGCAATCAATGTCTGGGAGGAGAGACAACAGAGGAAGCAGGTGCCGTGAAGAGGCCACTCCTGCACCACAGTGAACGTGGGGAGGGTGGGGAGCCAGAGACAGACTTGTGGGGCTCTAGGGGGTTCAGGGACAGCTGCAAAGAATTTACCGCCACGAGCCCGCCTCCGGTCACATGGCCATGGCACAGAGCTAAAACATTTCCTTCACAGAAGCAAAACACGGAGACAAGCGGCCGCAAGAAGAGAGTCAGGAATGTCATTTGCACTCCAACAAGAGCAGACAGCGTGAGCCCCGAGTGTGCCTGGGGACCCGCCTGTGGCTGCTGCTCCACAGCAGGGCCTTGCACGAGGACGCCTCGGTTCTCTTTCCAGAGAGAGGGGGAGGGGAGGGCCATTCCTTACGCGGTATCTCTGACATCTCTCGGGGTCCGAGAATTCCAATCTCGGAAAACTTCATTTTCCTTGTCAAACTCCCGTTCATCTTCACCAATGGTCACCGTAAATCTTTTCTCTTCAAAATCAGGCTCCTGTTCTTTTCGAATGGTTGATTTTTTTAAAACCTACCATCGTAAGAAGAAAGAAGTCAACACGGGGTCAGAACACTCAGTGCAGCCATGAGGAGGCACACGGGGAACCTGGTGACTGGCCGGCGCAGCGCCGCGCGCAGGGCAGACACAGGGCCTGCGTGCCCTGGGGAGGGAGAGAGTCTGCGCCTGTCTGCACAGAGTCGCCTGTGCTCACGCGAGGCAGGGGGAGCTCCCCCTCCTGCCAGCACTCGTGGAGCCACACAGGCACCCGCCGGGAGGACTGAGTGCAGGGAGAAGCAGCACAGGGAGCGAGGAGGGAGCACTGTCTGTCATCCCCCAGGAGAGAAGCTGGATTGGGGCCTGGTGTGGCAAGCTCGGGGCCACAGATTAAGCCAGGACACCAGGGCCAGACAGGGCCTGGAGCAAGGCGGCAGGCAGGGAGGGCGCCTGAGGGCTGGGCCTGGGCAGTGGGGCGTGGGCCCGGGGCACCACACAGGCTGCCGCACCTGACTCTGGGGAGGTGACTCCGAGCGGCAACACCAGCCGGGGCATGGCCCAATGCTGACCAAGCCACATAAAGACCCTGCACTGGATTGGGCCCCCTGGCCTACTGGGGATCACCTACGACCTAGGCTGCCTCCAAGACAGTGGAAGTCACTCTCCACTCTTTACTTCTTAAAAGGAACCACAGAAATGGACCTCCAACTTCAGAGGCTTTCCTGAACTGCCCATGACCGTTCTCTGGACCAAACAAACACTAGCCCTGTGCGGGGACCACCACTAGTGCTTCCTCCCCAGGTTTTCTGCAGAGTTCGGTTACCTCCTTTGCATGCCGGAGTCCTCGTTCCCAGGCACTCTCTGTTGGGGGCTCTGGAGGGGGTGGAGGCAAAATTTCATCAACTACTGGCCCACCCTATTAAGAAATAAGAAGGGAAAAGTTGAGAAGGCAAGTAAAACTTCAAATCTATAAAGAAAGGGGGCAGTAAAAATACCCACTAAAACACAACTTGGCCGCATGTGGCCCGCTCTCCCCTGGCCAAGCCTCCCTGTCCCCTGGGCAGTCTAGGACTACATCCACACGGGGACAAGAAAAGCACTGGGAAAGGTGGCTCTGCAGCCCCCTCAAGGCACAAACGCCTTCTCCGTGGGCGTGTCAGTTTGTCGGCAGCTTGAGGGTCAGGCGAGCCCTGACGCCTGGTCTGCTAGCGATTAGAGAAGAAGAGGCATCCACGCACCCAAGGGTTGGCAGGCATCAGAGGGTGAGGTCCGAGCGGCGGGGCACCGTTGGGCGGGAAGGGGTCGGCTTTGGTGATTAGGGAGTAGTTCCCCTTGTCGTTCACGCCAGGGTGTATAAACCTACAATTCATCCCCCAGGTACAGTTCCCTAAGGAAACAAAAGTCAGGTCAGAAAGGGTCTCCGAGAGCCTGGCTGCACGAGGGCCGCAGCCTTTGCTGCGGATCTGGGATGCGCGGCGCGCGGTCTCGGGTCACTGAGTGGCGAGGCCCCGAGCCAGGGGGACGCCGCCAGGGTCACCTTGCCCCACCCGCAAATCTGCGTTTCTCTCATCAAGATCCTCCCAAGCCATTTCAAGACATTTCTGGTACTTAAATTGGTCTTTTACAGTGTGTTCACAAGTAACAGTCAAAAACTGTCTTTGGCAACAGAATACCAGGATTATTAGAGGAAAACAGCTTGACTTTTTAGTACAGAACGTGAGACATCTAAGTTTTAATGTGATCAGTGAGTAAGCCACTTTTTAAAGACTTTCTGACTAGGTTATTTGAGCACACAGCTCAAAAGCAAACGTGGCACGGAGCATACCTGAGTAGCTTGAAAAAACATTTTTGATGGGTCAGCACATAGCTAAAGTCATTTAAAAATACATATTCAGCCCTAAACATGATAGTCCATTCGAGCGAGTCTTTCACTAAATCATGTTTTTCCTTACACAATGTAAACAGAAATAATCATTTGGTATTTAGGAAAAAGCGAAGTTTTATCTTTAAACACTATGAACACCTAAGCTTGCATTAAAACCAAGTGAATACAACATGATGGTATTATCGATCAAAATGATCAAATAAAACAAACTTAAAATCGCTTCTCAGGGAATGCAAAAATGACAAAATAATTTTTTAAATTCTTAAAGGTGTTTAAGAGATCACATGCAAGTCAAAGGAGATCGGGAAATGTTATTCTACAAGGGGTTCGAAACCCCAAGGCCTCAGAGAGGTTTGAAGAGAACACTACGCAGTCGCGCATCTAAAGAGAGGCCCAAAACATCACTGACTTCATCACGACTCGACTCTCACAGAATGTTCCTGTAGTATTCAACACTGTGTGTGCAAAGTAACAACTCACTGCAAAAAAAAAAAAAAAAAAAATCTGCAAGTACAAGAAAGCATTAACAATATAAACCATAGCTCTTCTCTCTTTTTTCAAACCTAAAATAATGTATCTGGGTGGTGGATGAGTTGACCTTTGTTATTTTCCATTCTGTTCTGTACCTGCAAAATTTTCAGGACACCACCTAATGGGCCCACTATCAAAGAAGACCTTTTCCACAGGGGCAGGGGCAGGGGGAGAAAGAGGAGCAAGGTGCATGGTAGGTGAGCAGGGGCAAACAGCAGGAGAACGTGCAGGGCAGGTCCCTGCTAAGTGCTGTCCTGGCCTGGCCACCACAGCAGAGGGCATAGCTGGGACACAGGCTCAGCGAGGGCCAGGCATGCAGGCATCCCATTCACCTTTTTAAGGGTGAACTCTTATCTGTGCAGAAAAAAGTCTGGAGGATATCGATATACACCTAATTGTGGTGGAAAAATCTTATCTTTTGTTTTCTTGACTGCCTGGTTAGCACATATTACTTCCATAATTTAAAAGAGCAATTTGTTTAATTTAAAAAAGGGAGGAAAAAAATATCCAGGAAAGAGAAGCAAAAATAAAGATCTTCTGGTTTTAAAATTGAATGGTCTTTTGCTTCTAAATGGAACTTCAAACAGAATGTATGTGGACCATGGCTCTAACAGGACAGAGAAAAAGGCTCGTGGCCGATTTTGTGAGGACTCTACACGGCCTTGGATCCCAGCCACGAGGGGACAGAGAAAGAAAGATGGACACTGTCAGGAGTTGGGTGACACAACAGCTTCTTCACTTCTGAAATTCTTAAGTGCTCTTGTTGGCACACAGAGCTTCAAAGGGGAGGATAATGTTCTTTTCCTGGACTAGATGGTTGGAACATCAGCAACTGTTTTATTCTTTTAATTAATCTTTATGCCTATTAAACATTGTATTATTTTATGTATATAAAATATTTCATAGTAAAACAAACTTAAAAAGAGAATACACGTAAATACAAAGTGTCCACATACTTATTCTAAAGGGCACGTGGAACCTCCCCCTGCCCCACACCTCCTGGATCTCTGCCAGAGGCAGGTATCATTTCATTGGGCTCAATCAATCAATCTTCTCCCTCCCTTCTGCTGGCCCACAGCCACATTATATACTGTGTTGAAACTTGTTTTCTGCAAAACAATGTATCTACAGAAAGGAAACCTGCATGCTCAATACCAATAAACTGAAACAGTATCAGTGAAACAGATACAATATATGTTGAGAAAGCTACAGCTGGTCTCCCAGCAGAAACCAGGGAAACTACACACAGGAGACCACTGCAGAGATGGCTGCGTCTCCTGACCCAGCACAGGACACACAACCAACGCCAGGAGAACCCGCCTCTCCGAGCGTGGGAACATCGGCAAGAGCAGGGGCCCGTGTGAGCCCGTGTGTGTGAGCATGTCAGGTCCAGAACTGCTTTCAGATTTTTAAACATTTGATGTGTTGGCTGTTTTGGTGATCAGTGCAGTGCAGTGCTAACGTTTATGCAGCTGCGCTGCCATTGTGCATGCGTCCTACTACAATGGTCCAAATAATTTTACGATCTCTATTTTCCTTACAAAGCATTTGCTTACACCAGAATTTTAAACAAAGAATTTCTAACAAAATAGTCTTATTTAAATATTCGTTGGTCCCCTTTCATGTGAATCAGAATAATTTAAAATAGGTAATAAAAAGGATTGTTGAGATAAAGTTTAAAGTGCATCATGGTTTTCAAATACTTAGAATATATAAAAATCTGATGATTAAATCTTAGGACAAACCTAAGACCCATCAATCTATATTCGAACATGCGGAAGACTCAGCGAGCCCTGCACCCCACCGCACTGACGTCACCCCAACAACGTGTGAGAGATCTCCTCTCCTGCCCCACAGAGAACTGTGACAGAAACTCACAGAAAACCACAGCTTCATTTAGTGAGATTCAGAGACACTTTAACTCTTGAGGAATATACTCATTATAGTAGCTGAAAGAATTGAAATAATTTCTGGGTTGTTCTTCGTAAATAAGGTAGACTTGAAATGGAGGTTCTAACATTTTGGCCTCAGCAACCCAGAGAGCCTTGTTTATATGGGTTATTTCTACTGACAGTTACTGTATTAGAATGAGAAAGCAATTAAATGTTGCGTATCTCTGATGCTGATGACAGAACGAGATGGCTGGATTCTGAGACCTGCGTCTGCATTCACTGTGCTGGGATGGTTTTTTTGGTTGAAGGTGAAGATCTGGCCCCACAGAGATGCAGCTGGAAGGAGGAGGCACGTCTTAGCCTTTTCAGACACCCTGGGATGTTCTTCTTTGATGCCACATGGAATCTAACTCATCACCCAGCTCTCTCCGTCCACTGAAGTCCACAGGTTTACCTTGAACTTTGAATGGATCTTTTACTCACGTGTGATATTGTAACAAATATCCTGCAGTGGTCGTGTGGAAAAGTCATTACATGTGGGGAGCTGTTGAGCCCACAGTGGCAGATATAAATTTTCCAAAAGTCGCGTCTTCACTGGAGAGCGCGCATGTAACATTGCTAACTGCTGCTCTCACCGCAGCAGCAGGCTCGCCTCGTTCCTGCCAAGGCCCAGGCTGGCATCCCCACAGCACGTCTGCCAGCTGTGAACGCGTTCCGCGGACAGAGTGTGGCGGTCCGGCTGCAGCGAAGACTTCACGCACACACTGCCCCTCAAGACCACCAGACTTCAGCGCAGGTGATGGTCTCTGGCCGCCCGTCCTGCTGAATGTTGAGGGTGTGTACAGTGACACCTCTAGTCTGCTGCTGGGCTTTCCACAGCTTTAGCTACCTAAGGTCCAAAATACTAAATGGATGATTCCAGACATAAATAATTCATAAGTTTTAAATTATATGCTGTGCGGAGCAGCATCATGAAATTTTGCGCCATCCAACTCTGTCCTGCCTGGGACAGAGTCGTCCCTTTGTCCAGCAGACCCACTGGCATAGCATGGATTGCCTGTTAGTCACTCAACAGCCGTCTCAGTTACCAGAGTGACGGTCAAGGTATGGCTTGTGCTCCTTGTCATGGCTCCAAGGTGCAGGATCACCCAAAGGAGATGACCGTCCTTCTGACGTGTCCTCAGAAGCCCGAGAGCAGCCAGATGCCACGTCACAACGCCTACCGCACACCCCTCACCTCATCACATTCCCATCTCACCGTCGGAAGAAGGGTGAGACACAGCCACGTGACTTGTGTTACAGCACGTTGCTACCACTGCTGTATTATGCCACTGTCACTGCTCCTCACTGTGCCTCAGTCAGACATTAAGCTTTATCGCGGGTGTGCGCACAGGAGAAAACACGCTGGGCATGCCCCACGGTTTCAGAGTTTCAGACGCTGACTGGGGTCCTGGCACGTGTCCTGTGGGGATAGGAGGGGACCGCCGTAGAGAGGGCTCTTCCTGGGGTAATGGAAACCCTCCACAAATGGACTGTGGTGATGCCTGTACAACTTCATAAATTTACTAAAAATCACTGAATTGTACACTTAAAATGGGTGAATTTTATGGCATGTAAATTATACTTCCACAGTTGGCTTTGTTGAGAGACCTGTACTCAAGTATAAGATTTAATTAAATTCTAACTCCTACCACTATGTCAGACATTAGGTAAAACTGGCATTCTATTTTTTGAGACAGGGTTTCTGTCACCTGGGCTAGAGTACAGTGGCATGATCACAGCTCACAGTAACCTCAAACTCTTGGGCTCAAGCAATCCTCCTGCCTCAGAGTAGCTGGGACTATAGGCGTGTGCCACCGTGCCGGGCTAATTTTAAAATTTTTTTGTAGAGATGGGATCTCACTATGTTGCACAGGCTGCTCTCAAATTCCTGGGCTCCCAAAGTGTTGGGATGACAGGCCTGAGCCCGAGCCTAGCCAAAACTGGCATTTTGAATGGAGTACATGGCGGTGAACACCTGACTACTAGGACAGTCTGACTACTATTGTGAAAACAGTTTAGATTCAGAGTCCCCTGCAAGAATCTCAAGGATCCCCAGGGGTCCACAGACCACACCTGCAGACCTGCTGCTTTAAAAACTAAAGAGAACGCGGGGACTAAAAAATGAGCAAAAGACCTTTCTGCAAGAACATCTACAAACGGCCAACGAGCACAAGATGAGATGCTCGACATCACTAAGCATTAGGGAAATGCACACCAGAACCTAACTGAGATACCAGCTCACACCCATTAGGATGGCTACCATCAAAAGAACAGAGAACACCACGTGTTGGCAAGGATGCAGAGACACCCGAGAGCTTGTGCGCTGTGGCGGGAATGTAAATGGCGCACTGTTATGGAAAACAACTTGGCAATTCCTCAAAAAATCGAACACAGAATCACCACGTGATCAGCAGCTCCACTCCTGGGCGCGGGCGCGGGCTCGGCACGGTCTCGAGGAGACGTGTGTGCTCCCCTGTTCGCTGCGGCCCAAGACCCGCTGCTGGGGCACGGGTAAAGGTGAGGTGGTCTGTCCACACAGTGGAGTGTCCCTCGGCCTTAAAAAGGAAGGACATTCTGACACAGGCTACAGCGTGGACGAATCTCGAAGACACCACACTAAGTGAAAGAAGCCATCACACGAGGACAAATGTTGTACAATTCCACTTACGTGAGGTCCCCAGAGCAATCAGGATGCGCAGAGACAGAAAGCAGAATGGCAGGTGCCAGGGGCCGGGGCCGAGAGAATGAGAAATTGCTGTTTGATGGGTACAGAGGCTCAGTTTCTCAACTTGGAGAAAGTTCTGGAGATGGATGCTGGTGATGGTTACACAACAATATGAATGTATTTAATAACACTCAACTGTATACTTACAAATGGTATTTTACCACGATTTAAAAAAAAGTGGGAGGCCAGGCGTGGTGGCTCACGCCTGTAATCCTAGCACTCTGGGAGGCCGAGGCGAGCAGACTACTTGAGGTCATGAGTTCGAAACCAGCCTGAGCAAGAGTGAGACCTGTCTCTACTATAATAGAAAGAAATTAATTGGCCAACTAATATATATAGAAAAAATTAGCCGGGCATGGTGGCGCATGCCTGTAGTCCCAGCTACTTGGGAGGCTGAGGCAGCAGGACTGCTTGAGCCCAGGAGTCTGAGGTTGCTGTGAGCTAGGCTGACGCCATAGCACTCACTCTAGCCAGGGCTACAAAGCGAGACTCTGTCTAAAAAATAAAAAAAAAAAAAGAGAGCAGAGACAAGGAGGGTGCTTGTTCACAGAGAGCTAAAGCAGAAACCCAAAGTAGGACACAGTTTTTAAAAAATGCTATTTATTCCTTTGTGAATAGAACTTTGTATCTTGATGATTCAAAAAAGATATATGAGAGGTAAAAAATACCATAAAAAAAGTACTGATGCTTTAAAGTATTTACAAGCTGTGTCCCTAGCACATTTTGTCGTCAAGGGACATGAACACCAACAAGTCTAACAGGCAATCAGAAGATAAGTCTTGGCCGGGCGCGGTGGCTCACGCCTGTAATCCTAGCTCTCTGGGAGGCCGAGGTGGGCGGATCGTTTGAGCTCAGGAGTTCGAGACCAGCCTGAGCAAGAGCGAGACCCCATCTCTACTATAAATACAAAGAAATTAATTGGCCAACTAATATATATAGAAAAAATTAGCCGGGCATGGTGGCGCATGCCTGTAGTCCCAGCTACTTGGGAGGCTGAGGCAGCAGGACTGCTTGAGCCCAGGAGTCTGAGGTTGCTGTGAGCTAGGCTGACGCCATAGCACTCACTCTAGCCAGGGCTACAAAGCGAGACTCTGTCTAAAAAATAAAAAAAAAAAAAAGAGAGCAGAGACAAGGAGGGTGCTTGTTCACAGAGAGCTAAAGCAGAAACCCAAAGTAGGACACAGTTTTTAAAAAATGCTATTTATTCCTTTGTGAATAGAACTTTGTATCTTGATGATTCAAAAAAGATATATGAGAGGTAAAAAATACCATAAAAAAAGTACTGATGCTTTAAAGTATTTACAAGCTGTGTCCCTAGCACATTTTGTCGTCAAGGGACACGAACACCAACAAGTCTAACAGGCAATCAGAAGATAAGTCTATAGACCACAACTGTCACAGAAATAAAGCTAATGAACTTGTGAAGAAAGAATTTTCAGGCAGGGCTCAGTGGCTTGTGCCTGCAACGCCAGCACTTTGGGAGGCCAAGGACTGCCTGAGGCCAGGAGTTCAAGACCAGCTTGAGCAAGAGCAAGACCTTGTCTCTATTAAAAATACAAAAATAAGCTGGGCGTGGTAGTGTGCACCTGTAGTCCCAGGTACTTGGGAGGCTGAGGGAAGAGGATGGCTTGATCCCAAGAGTTTTGAGGTTGCTGTGAGCTACGCTGAGGCAACTGCACTCTACCTAGGGGGACAGAGCAAGACTCCTTCTCAAAAAAAAAAACATACAATCCACATACCGTAAAATACTCCCATTATTGTGTACAATTCAGTGTATTCATGAAGTTGTGCAACCATCACCATTATCTAGTTCTAGAACATTCATTCCATCACCATAGAAAGGAAACCCTGTACTCAACAGCTGTCACTCCCCACCCCCAGCCCAGGCAATGACTAATCTACTTTCTGTCGCTAGGGATGTGCCTGTGCTGGACGCTTCACACGAATGGAATCATGCAGTGCGTGTGTCTGGCTTCTGTCACTCAGCGTCACGTCAAGGCTCCTCCGCGTGTGTAGCGTGTGTCCGAACCTCATTCCTTGTGACTGAATGAGACTGCTGTGCGGGGAGACCACGCTGTACTCACCCACCATCCGTTTTGGACGCCCGGGTTATCTCCTCCTTTTGGCTCCCGTGAACATGTGTGCACAGGTTCTTCAGTGGATACGTGTTCTCGTCCCTCTTGGACACACACCTGAAGTGGAACTGCTGGGTCACACGGTAACTCTACCCTTCACCTCTGAGGAACAGCCAGACTGTCCCCCAAAGAAGCAGCATCATTTTACATTCCCACGGTGGCGTGTGACGGTTCCAGTGTCTCCACATACTCGCCATCGTGACAAACTTCACCTTATTTTTAAAGTAATTTCTCTGTTATTGGACGGATCATAAACTGATTCGTCTCAATTTAACACCAAGCTTATAAACTGCAGGTATGCAAAAGTATTTACATCCAAATTTCTCAGAACCAATCAAAAGCAGGAGACATGATCTAGGAAACTGGAAGGTTCGGCCATGTCCCTATGTGCTACATCATGTCACTCTATGGAGTAACACACAGTACCAGGGGAGTGGTGACATTTACAAACGCTCCTGGAACAAGCTATTGCTCGTGCCCAGTGAAGCTGTAGAAGCCACTCACTCTAGCTCCCAGCTCCCAGCTGCAGGAGGCCCCCCCACTGCGCCTCACTCCCTGAAACCCGGGCCCAGGACTCAGCCTAGCCCTGGAGGCACCAGCTTCCCACTCTGACATCACTTCCAAGTGACATCCATGTAGACAGCAGTCCTGTCCTCGGCTGTCAAGGTGGTTCCCAGGACCTGAATCTGCAGTCCCAGCAACGACCTCACTTCTTGCTTTGTGCTTCTGTTGTTGACTCTGGGCGGGTCAGCGGTGCAAGCCTTAGGCTCCTGGTCTGGAGTTCGGTGCACAGGTGGTGACGGCCGCTGCCTCTGCCGTGGGAATCGTCAGGCCAGTGCCACCGGGCCAGCCACGTTTGGAGTTGCACTGCTCCAGAGACAGAGCACTGTGTGCAGCATGGGTCAGTGCTGACTCGAAATGGCTGCAAAAGTGCATGTGTGTGTGCAAATCTGTCTCCAACACTGTGACACAGAAATCTGTGAGAGGGGCTGACGGCACTTACTCCCCATGCCTCCTGCTCACATTTGTTTTCTCAGATATTGACACTTCGGTAAGAACCGCAACGATTTACTTTCTCTGCGTTCCCAGGGTGACTGTGACGATCGTCACGTGATGGCTCGCAGGCTCCCCCAGCCGCCCTGCTGCAGGCTCGGCAGGGCCACCCCGGGTGGAGTCTGGCCCCTCCGAAAGATGACCCCCACCCGCCCCACGCCTGAGCACTCGCCGCGGCTCGGTCTGCGCCTCTAAGGAAGAAGGTCCAGGACAGCTCTCTGACCCCCAAGCCCCCCTTCCCTTCCGGCTTCACAGCCGTGTCTGGATCCAGGAGAAGAAGTCTGGCCTCTGGAACAGAGACTTTAAGGTACTAAAGAGAGTGAATATAGCATATTTTGTACCTTTAACCTGGCCTCTGAATGGTATGGAATTTGGTATTGGTGGAGGAAGAGTGGACAATGGTGGCCCATCTGGAAAAGAAGTACAGGAGGCTCTTGTGAGCTTTGACTGCACAGGCAGGCTGGTCACCGAGCAAAGTCAAGAGAAAGAAAAATATCTTTCTACCTGTCCAAGGAAAATGCTGAATTACAAGAAAAATGCCAAAACTACTGCCGCACATCAAAGAAACCTTTACAGATTGGACACTCTCATTTCTGTTTCCAAATCTCCCAAAACTTAAAAACAAACAAACAAAAGCCATACTATTGTCATGCTAAAGAGCTACGCTACATTTTAAAACGGGGTTGGCCCAGATTTTTAAACGTTTTACCCAACTGCCACCTGCTGCAGCTACTTAACTCCCACCACTTGCTCCGCCAGGACAAGAGCCCTGATGCTTCCAGGGGCTGTCCCGTGGCCACTCAGAAGTCCACTCCCAATGAGGGACGCACTTCTGACACGCCTTGCAGAGAAGTGGTCACCTCGTCACCCGGGGCAGGGGGATGCTAACTATGGTGCCTAAACCATTAAAAGGTACCACTTGGAAAAAACGATGGCTGTAGTCTATATTACAGTCTGGGCTCTGTTGCAAGTGGGGACCTAGAACCCCAGGAGTGACAGTGACCAGGCTGGCCTCTCCAAGGCAGTCATCAGAGTGATGAAAGGACCAAGGAGTGGCCCACTGGGTAACACCAGCACCACCTGCCACAGTCTGGCCCCAAGCACAGCCTGGAACAGTGCAGGGCCTGGCAAGCATAGTCCACCACCAGAGTGCCCACAGAAGCCGCAGCCACAGACACGGCCACTCGAGGGCCCTCCTGTGGACAGTTACCTTTCATGAAGAACCGGCAGGTGGGACGAGGCCTCACCTTCCTGTCGCTGGGGTCTTTTACTTCGCCTTCCTCCAGGTCATCATCCTGAAACAGAGGACAGTGTCTTAACAAAGGTGGGAGGGGGTCTACCCATCGGCACTGCTGCCACCAAACCACAAAGAGAAAAGGCTGGGCGTGGGGAACTTAGATATTTTCAAAGACTGTGTCTTGGCCCCTCACCAATTCATGCCAATTTTCCAAATCTTAGATTCCACACTGGTACGAGGGTGATCGCAAAAGCTTGCCTACAAGCTCTAAGCATTACTCACACAGAGGAACATTAAGGAATAACACCCTGTGTACTCCGCAAAGCACAAAGCACTTTATAATGCAGGATTTTATTATATGTCTCCTAATTAACAACTTTGGACAGGAAATGGTTACACCTCAGGTTTAACTTCCTCTAACGTAGTCTTGGGTGGGGAGAAAGTTAGGCACTCAGGCCAACAATGGCGCCGGCCCAGTAATATGGGCCCACTTTGAGCTCATTCTTAGTCCAGGGTTCCTGACCCTGGCCATCAAATTTTAGAATAACTCAGGTGCTTTACAAAGACCAAAGACCCACAGATTCCAACAAACAGCTAAGACCTGACCACTGCTCTGTGCTGTCCCCAAGCTGCCCACTGCCCCAGGGCCTGCTCCCCCAGCCTGCAGCTGAGACCCTCCCTCCAGCCACCCCCAGCCCACGAGGGTGCCCAGCTGCCCTCCTGATGTCCCTGGCACAAGACTGAGTCGAGGTCAGCGCATCCAGGATGGAAGACTGGGCTTCTCCTGGCGTGCCCCATGGGGCCGCCTGACCCATCCCACTCCCGCAGCACCAACCGCGTCCAGACGGCGCCCAGTCCCCCCAGCCCGCTGCAGCCAGCTCCTGCTGGGCCTCCTGGCATGCCCGCCTGGGCGCCTCCAGCCCGTGCTCCACAGCGCAAAGTGCCCTTTCCAGCTTCCAGCCTGAGCACGTGCTTCCCTCGCCTCTGCCCTCATCCCTCATTTTTCAGGCCCTGGGGAGGCCCGCCCGTCCAATGGGTCCCCTCGGCTCCAACCCCTCTGCTGCGTTTCGGCTACGTGGGAACATCCTGGTGTTGACCACACCGCCAGCGTCTGCCCTGCACACCACCGAGTCTCTGGACCAGGCAGCGTCTGGCTTCGTAGTAAACAGTCAATGATTACTCGTTGAATGACGAAACGCTGAAATCAAACCCTGGATTCACGATGACTTAACCTTTTAAAGCGTAAATATTTGCATGATTTCTGTCTTGAAAATATTTGGTTGTTAAAAACTATTTTGGGCCGGGTGTGGCAGCTCGAGCCTGTAACCCAGCACTCTGGGAGGCCGAGGCGGGAGGATGGCGTGAACTCAGGGAGACCAGTCTGGGCAAGAGCGAGATGCTGTCTCTACTAAAAATAGAAAGATTAGCTGCCATCGCAGCACACACCTGCAGTCCCAGCTACTCAGGAGGCTGAGGCAGGAGGACCATGTGAGCCCAGCAATAAGTGACAGAGACTCTGTCTCAAAAAAAAAAAAAAGGGCCGGGCGCAGTGGCTCACGCCTGTCATCCTAGCACTCTGGGAGGCCGAGGCGGGCAGATTGCTCAAGGTCAGGAGTTCTAAACCAGCCTGAGCAAGAGCAAGACCCCGTCTCTACTATAAATAGAAAGAAATTAATTGGCCAACTAATATATATAGAAAAAATTAGCCAGGCATGGTGGCGCATGCCTGTAGTCCCAGCTACTGGGGAGGCTGAGGCAGGAGCATTGCTTGAGCCCAGGAGTTTGAGGTTGCTGTGAGTGAGGCTGAGGCCACGGCACTCACTCTGGCCTGGGCAACAGAGCGAGACTCTGTCTCAAAAACAAAACAAAACAAAAAAGCATTTAATAATGAAAACATCCCGGGAGTTCTAGTCTTAAGAGAACCAGGAAAATCTTTTTTTTAAAGAAATGATCACAGATAACATGACAGAACCCCTCTGTCCTCTGGTCTTTCAGTTCACATTTCTCTTCACTATTATTCTCACGACACTAAAATCTTAATGCCGTGTTTTATGTAAGCTCAAATCTTACTTGAGAACACGTTCTCCATTTCTTTGTTCCTGTTAGAAAAAAAAAAACAAAACTCGTTTGAAAAGTTAAAATACATTTAAATCTTTGTGCTGCGCCTGGAAATCAGCGCATAGGCGCCGACACGGTGAGCACAGAAGTCAGGGTTCACGCTGAGCATGCCAGCGCAGGCCAGCAAGGCGTGTCTCCGCGAAGGCTTTCCTGCCGGCATTCACAGGAGCCACCTGAGCAGCCCAGGTGGGAAGCAGTCACCGAGATGAGCCGAGAGGGGGACCACGGAGCTCTGAGAAATGACCAGTCAACAGACCAGAGACGCGTGGCCACGCATCCACAACAAAACTTCAACCCAAAGAATGTACAACAGCATATGCATCTCACTTTGTTTAAAAACAAACAAAAATAATCAATCACCCATTCAGCAACATAATATTGTAAATTTTCTTTTTTTTTTTTTTTGAGACAGAGTCTCACTCTGTTGCCCAGGCTAGAGGGAGTGCCGTGGCTTCAGCCTAGCTCACAGCAACCTCACGCTCCTGGGCTCAAACGATCCTCCTGCCTCAGCCTCCCGAGTAACTGGGACTATAGGCATGTGCCACCATGCCCAGCTAATTTTCTGTATATATATTTTTTAGTTTGTCAATTAATTTCTATTTTTAGTAGAGATGGGGTCTCACTCAGGCTGGTTTCGAACTCCTGACCTCAAGCAATCTGCCCGCCTTGGCTTCCCAGTGTGTGTAAATTTTCAACTAAGCATTTATTTTGCACATGGTCTTTTAAATGACAACAGAAGATTAAAACAAGTTTTTAAATCTTAGAGTTTCACGCAAAAAAACAACTCAAGCAAGGGATCTAAAGCCAAACTCACAGCGCTGTCACCTGAGGCTGTTAGACCAAGTGTACAATGCAGGGATTCCTTCAGGCCTTCCGCTTGTGTGACCTGGACCAGGAGCCGAGAACAAGCAGAGGCCCAAGTAGAACACCCAGCCACAAACTGGTGGGTCTATGAATAGGACTGCACCCAGGAAGCTCGACAGGCCGAAACGGCGCCGACAGGGCACACTGGGAAGCGGGCGGGGCACGCAAGGGCTGCAGTCTGCACACACTGGAGGGAGTCCCGGCCCTCAGCATACTCCTCTCTCAGCGCTTCCTCACCTCAGGGCAGATGTGCACTCATTCTGTGAAGGGTGTCACCCACTTCAACCTTTCAAGTCTCTATAGAACACACACGCACCAAGGTAGAAAAGGCTGGTTCAAACCTAAGTCTGGTAGCATGGCGGCGTGACTGGGGACGCGTCCCTTGGCCCGTGGGGACCTGCTCTCCCCGCAGAACGGAAGGCGCTGCCACGGCAGAAGGGGAGTTTGCACTCAGAACACCACGCACGCCTGCACAGAATGTGCGCAGCCATCAGTCGATGAGTGACCACTGTACTACTGTAGCTACTTTGAGACAAGGTCTTGCTCTGTCCCCCATGCTGGAGCGCAGTGGCACAATCATAGCTCACTGCAGCCTCCAACTCCTGGGCCCAAGTCATCCTCCTGCCTCACCCCTCCAAGGAGCTGGGACTACAGGTGTGCACCACCACCCTAGCTAATTTAAAAACTTTTTGTAGAGACGGGGTCTCACTATGTAGCCCAGGCTGGTCTGGAACTCCTGGGCACAGGCGATCCTCCCACCTCAGCCTCCCAAAGTGCTGGGATCACAGCACGGGGCCTGGCCAACTTCTTCTGCAGGTTTTCTTGTTTCTTTTCCTTTGTTTTAAAATGATGAACACATTTTACTTATATAGCAAGACAGAAATGACTCCACAGCAAAGCTTCCTTAACAAGGCAGGAAGGAAAGAAGCCACCACACGGCGCTGAGGAGGCTGAGTGGTGGGGCCCAGACTCCACCTGGCGCTGCCACCCGGGCCATCCACTGCCTCCCTGAACCCTGCTTAGGTGGGGGTGAAAATACAGGTCCATACCCCCTCACCCAAACCCCGTGGTGCCAGACTACGTGCTTTGGTAATTCGAAACGTTCTGACTCTAGAAAGGCGACTGGGAGGGGCACAGCAACCTCTTCCGGCGGGGCACGAGACCCCCCCAGAGGGAAAGCACAAGACCACATGCAACCCCCAGGCAGCTGGGCCAGGTCTGCCACCAGGTGAGGGACGGAGGGAGGGCCAGCTCTAGTTCTCAGAGCTGGGACCTCACAGCTGCGAGGAAGGACGGTGGCTGTCCAAAGACCAGCCACGCCACGGGACACAGGAGGACTCGCAGCCCAGTGCTGACATGCTGCTGCGACACTTGCCCTATCCCAGCCCAAGCAGGCGGCTGCTTCCTGGGCGCTGGCGACGGGACGGACGGACGCCTTTGGACCCTCCTCCACGTTGCTGCGTGCAGAGCAGACACAAGGAACCTACCCCCAGAACAGAGTGGGAACCTAAAGCCAGGAGGGTGAGCTGAGGCAGCCCTTTTGTACAAGATCTTACGTACCCAGACATAAAAGGGACCTGTGGATTTGAACAGGAGAAAATATAAAACACCGTGTGCAAAGAAAATACCTCCAGGTATTTCTGTATGCGGGTGGGCTAACAGCGACTGGGTGTGACCAAGGGGTCATGCGGACTGCCCACTCGGGACTCGGGCCTGCTGTGCTGCTGCCTCTGAGGCCACCCGACACACACGAGCGTCCTCAGTAAGGGGACGGAACACAGCAGGCACCCCACCCTGCCCAGAGGGACAGCATGCCCAGGTGATCAGTGGTCTGTCCATCAGACGTGAAAGCAGTACAACAGGAGATGAGCAAAGGACAGACAGACACAAGCCAGGCCCTGCACCTGCAACGGCAACACGGAGACCCGCAAAGGCAAACTCGACTGCTCACCCCACCCCAGAAGGAAAGGCGGCTCTGCGAGAGGCCAGCCAGAGGGGCTGGGAGAAAGGAAGGAGAGACCCTTGCAGGGCAGCAGCGGGTCAAGGCAGGTTCCACGCCCGCTCCTGAGAGGTGGCAGAGGGAAACGAGGCCACACAGCACGTGGCTCTCTTCCGTGTGGCTCCCGGGGCAGGGGAGACCAGTGACTGGAGGGCGGCTGGCAGGGGCACCCCTGCTCCACACCACACACGCCAGGTGCCAAGCACCTGGGGGAGACATTCCTTCCCCACCACAGGGAGCAGCCCTTCCAGGAAGGCATTCGTGTCTGAAGCACATCCTGGCCTTGCACCAAAAACAGGCGCAGGTTACTCAGGCCGTGGGCACAAATGGTGTGGTTTAGACAAAATAATTTCAAGGGCTTATTATATAAATTGACGTCCCAATCAAGGAAACTATACCCCAGGATCAGTTCAGCTGTCACCATGTCCCAAAATCTAAAAGGGGAAAGCAGGAAGACGTGCCCTGAGAGAGAAGAAAGCGCCACTCAGCCACACGGAGGATAAAGCAGCGGCTCTGCAGACCCTCCGCCGGCCAGGACGGAGGGGAGGTGCCCGCAGCAGAGGGGGCCTTGGGGCAGAGGGACCCGAAGCTCTCTGTGCAGCGGCACAAACGCCGATTTATTGAGGATATAGGCCAAACTGCATATTTCTTCCTCATAAAAATACCCAGGTAGTTCACCTCCTAGGCCAGCGCTGCCTGCAAGCTGTGAGGAAATGCCTTCCAGAACATGCACTTTCCACCAAGAGGAGACGCTGCTTTCCAAAGATTTAAAGAAAAGGGGGGCCGGGCGCGGTGGCTCAAGCCTGTAATCCTAGCTCTCTGGGAGGCCGAGGTGGGCAGATCGTTTGAGCTCAGGAGTTCGAGACCAGCCTGAGCAAGAGCGAGACCCCATCTCTACTATAAATAAAAAGAAATTAATTGGCCAACTAATATACATAGAAAAAATTAGCCGGGCATGGTGGCACATGCCTGTAGTCCCAGCTACTTGGGAGGCTAAAGCAGCAGGATGGCTTGAGCCCAGGAGTTTGAGGTTGCTGTGAGCTAGGCTGACGCCACGGCACTCACTCTAGCCTGGGCAATAAAGTGAGACTCTGTCTCAAAAAAAAAAAAAATAAAATAAAATAAAAAATAAAGAAAAGGGGACCTGGCCATAGGCCAGTGCCCTCCCCACCAGAGAAACGTTCCCAGAGACAGGGAAGGGGGCACAGGGCAGGGAGGCCAGCAGAGCCTCTCAGACAGGCGGGACGAGGCCTGGTGGAGATTCAGCAGAAAGCCCATGGGGGGACGGGGTGACAAGTCTGGAACTGGGCCTGAGAGCAGGAAAAACCAGCGAAGAGTAGCACTCTGCAAGCACACACTGACACACCTGGGCTGGGCCCTCCCCAGCCGCAGTGGAGGCTGACACTGGTCACTCGAGCTGCCCTCCACATGTGATCACCTGTCCAGCACAGACCTCCTGGCCCACTGCCACTTCATACCGCAAAGTGCCCGCCAGCCTGGAGTCAGGCGCTCTCGCGTGCAGGCTGAGCCCACGGTTCTCATCGGCCGCCCGCCCGCCCTGGTAAGGCCTGCTGCCCCCACAGTGGGCATAGGCTCTGCTTTGCCCAGTCACAACCCAAAAGGTCACACGCCAGTGCGACGTCCAAGAGCACAGACCTCCCAGGGGACTTGGGGTCAGAGGCACAGCTTGCAGTGTGGGAAGAAAACTGGCTTCCTCGATGCCGGCGGAAGCTGTGGCGGGGGTGGGGTGGGGGGTCTCTTCAACATGCAGGGCCAGGAAGACAAAAACACACCATGCACCCAAGAGTGCAAGAAAGTCCAACTGGGTTTTTACCCCATGTGCTGTTTCTAGGGCAGCCAGCAGACCAAGATCACGGGCGCCCCCCCCCCCCCACCCCACCCCGAAGCCCGTGGTGAGCCACAGCCAAGTCCTCGCAGGACTCCTGTGCAGACCCCTGACGCCCCAATGAATCCCCCTGGACTTACGGAGCACTGGACCCTGGGCACAGGGCCCGCGCCACACAACACACACACACACACACACACACACACACACACACACACTCTCTCTCTTGAGGCTGTCATCTTCAGAACACTGAAAACCAAACTTGCCGGCAATCTCAACCCAATGATGCCATCTTCTGCCCAAAATCGCAGCGAAATTGACAGCCTGAGTCTCACGGTTCCCACTTTGGCTTTGCAGCCCTGGGGGGGAGGCTTCTCTAGGAGGGGAGGGAAGCAGCAAGCAAGCACGAGGCGCCCCCTGACAACAGCCGTGTCTCACGTAAAAACGTAAGATGGTATCAGTCAAAATTATTAACATCGGAGGCCACTTCCTACATCTGATTGTGAGAAGATGAGAGATCTCGTAACCACACACCGCCTCCCACAAAGTCCTGATCTTAAGAACCTATGTTAGATGACCAACATCTCAAAGCCTGTGAGTCACTAAGCACTGCCACCACCACCACCACCACCG